>JAODAC010000750.1:0-39351 GCA_027575185.1 Mimaenictus wilsoni | reverse complement strand
AGATATATAAAGGTAAGATATTAGCGTGGAGATCCTGTGAGGCAGCAGGCAGAGATAAACGACTGGCGCTGGTCGTCAGGGCAGGTCGTAGATGACGTCGGAATGGCGATGACGAAGGCCAGTTGCGGACTCGGTGGCGAAATCACTGGTGGCGGCTGCTTGGACTGAGGTGAGGGACTCTGCTTGGACTCTCGGTGACGTCGTACTCTCTGGTGGCGGCAGCCGATATCAGGCTCGCTGTTGGTATGCTTCGGTCTCCGACCGAAGATGGTGACGAAATGTCGACTATATATATGCAGATGAAAATGCTGACGCGACCATTTCTTTATTTCGTCACAGCGGAACATGTGCGTCGCAATCTCGCTGCGCTGTGTCGATTTTGACGCGTCAGCACTCTCGATGTTTAGTCTCGAACTTTCGCGGATGCTGATTAAGTGCTGATTAAGGTTTGTTGATGTTTATTCTTGTTTGTGCGGCAACGGATTGACCGCCACAAAATAATTTTGGAATTTGTTATGAAAATTATAGTTTTTATAGATGAAAGTTTATTGTAATCAATTAAGGTCACATAGTAACTTTTCTCAAAGATACCTATTTCCATTATAGAATGGGTTCTCATTCTGCAGAGTAACTTTATATGGAACTGAGCGTATACGATAATTTTAATAAATACAATAATTTTAATAAAATTCTCATTAAAAAAAATATCTATAGTAACTTATAGGAGAATATTAATAAGATTGATTTTCTTAACATATTAACTTTTTCTATGTATATCCATCTTTTTCGTACAATTTTATAACCATAATCTGACTCTAACCATAAAAATACAAACAAAATATGTAGACTTCGTACCAGTCTATTTTCCTTAATGATATCCCTATTTATTTATCATTCTTATGAGGAAACGACGAAAAACACAAAAAGCGATTTGAAGCCAGACGAAAATCAATTTACAATGCCGGAGAACACGAATACATCTAATGCAAAAGCACCGCACCAGAATACCGCTGATTTGAAGTTGGCAATAAAGCGAGCAGTTTTTTGATGATTAATTGATTGACAAAGCCAAATAAGTAAAACACAACTCGCATGCAGCATCGCCATTTATTTACCGCTTTATTTATTTTGAAGTCAATACTTTTGGTATATTCGCTTTTGTGTACTTTCAGTTTGGACTATTAAAATTTAATAGTTATATGAATATTATTAAATATCTTATTAGGAAAATAGGATTATTTGTCTATCTGTTGCTGAAAGCCCCATGAAAACTGGTTGGAAAATGGCTTAATCAAATGAAAAGTAACTTTTATAGATTTTTCTGATGGATGATTTTTCAAATGGAATAAAATCGTTAAATATACATCAGGTACGAATGTTTAAAATGTAGCGCATTCTATAGAAAGAATAATTTCTCTACTCTCGAATAATGCGAATTTTATTGAAATCAGTCGGAAAATAACCAAGAAAAACTCATGTAACCAAATATATTACTTATTAACTTTTTGATAATTACATATTTAAGTAAACTAAATGCTTTAAAAAGTAATTAATTGATATTTGAAAATGTTGAAACTAATAATTTCAACATTTTCTAATTCTCAAATGCTTTTTATCATATAATTATCACCTGTTATCAAGCTGAGAGTATCTTTTCAGTCCGATATATTGATGTAGATATAATTCATTTCATCCGCATGCGAATATCTCCCTCTCTCGCCACCTTTCCCAAGGTGATTATTTCCAAATCCACTTAGTTCATCACAGATACGCGGAAGTAGCTGTGGTTGACGACGCGTCGGCGGCGGTGTTTGAGGCGGTCGGAAGCGGCGCGGCGACACGACGCCAGCGTAATACGGCTAATATTAATAAGTTTGCGGCGAACCACCGCCCCACGCCACCACTCTACGAATAATACGAAATTATTCATTTTCAGATTGGCGCTCACGCACGGCAGACTTTCGTTATTTAGTGGGCCCCGCAGCCCCCGCCATGGCGAATGCGCCGGGCTCACACTGCTCAACATAGGCCAGAATGTGTGGATTTCCCGCCCTACAGCTTAACGCCAGGTAAGCCTAAGTATAATTTACTATCAGTTTTAGTCGCTTTCTTACTTAATGCGCGAAATTTACATGGTAAAATCTTTATAAATTAACTTTTAACTCAAAAAGCTTTCAAAGAAGGTTAGGAATGAAATTATTAGTGAAAAACACAGCTGTGGATAGTAATGTTTGGAATGTAATACATTTTAAAGAAAGGAGAATATATCTTCTTCCGATTGCTGGAAAGTTCATTGAAATCAATCGGAAAACAGCTGAGAAAAAGTCATGTAACCAAACATGTTACATAGCAACTTTTTAGAAAATGAAGATTTTCACACATTTTTAATGCAATTTAAGTACTTTCTTGAGTATTTATTGATGAAATTGTTATTTTAAAAGGATTTCAAACAAACCCAACTAATAATTTCGGTCTATGTGTCTAGAATTAGAAAATTTTAGATATATTTTACGAATATCGTAGAAACTCTACCTTATGTGGAAAAATAGAAAAGATCAGGACGCTGGAAAGCCCGCTTTGCACGGAAAATTAAAACCGTAAAAATTCAAATTCCACGAAGTTTTCCACCGACAGTCGGTAGTCGAGTATGTAATTTATTATTTATAATCATCCAGTACGGCCTTATTAAAATTGCAGCAGCTACCTATCCGAAAAATGCGCTCGACGCGACAACGACAATGTCGACGACGATGGCGCCGAAAGTAGGTTAGGATGTTTTATACGCGTGTTGTGTTTCGGACGCTGAAATGGCGGCAGTGGTGGCGGCGGCGGCGGCAATAACAGTAAATAATGCGAAATTGCACGTGAGTTTGTTTGCAATTCAAGTGCGGAACTTGAAACTTTTCTTTCTCATCCGCGACGCAGCTTCATGGGCTTGCTTCTTGCCATTTCGACGCCAAGAACGAGCGCGAATGGCAGCGGGGGAGGATGGTTGGGGAAAAACTTGGCGAGTCCAACTCTAACTTCGCAAAGTTGATAATGTTTATTATAAAAAGAACTCGTCGAAATTTTTCCTCGTGCTAGTGATAATTGCTTGGCTGGCGCGAGGTGGAAAAAGTTTGCCGAGGTCATCAAAGTCGACGGGCTATCTCAATTTTTCGGTGACTTTTGACAGTAAATTTAAGCATCAATGAAATTCTACTTTTTTGGATAATGCAATGCTATAAAAATAGTTAGGAAATGGAGAAGAATATATATGTAGTTTGAAGCAATGGGGATTTTTTTTTGATTTTATAGAATTGTTGAAGTTATTTTGGTTTGAAAACTTTTATAGGCATTTTTTACGAGATTTAGAAAGTTATAGGAACCCAATTTTGAGGAGTTTGCATAATAATTCTACTTCATGTTAGTACTACTAAATTTTCTCTAGTTTATGTTGAAGACTTCATTAAAATTGGATTTAACATGGCTTCATAAATTTGAAAGTAACTTGAAAGTAATTTAAAAGTAATTTTTAGAAAAATATACTTCAACAATTGGAAGAAACTCTTATAATCCTTAACATTAACTGTGAATGTTTAAAATGTAACATAATTAAAAATAAGAGCATTTCTGTTCTTCCGAATTGTGAAAATTTCATTGAAATTTGTTACCAAATTTGTTACAAGGTAACTTTTTGAAAATAACGAATTTAATTTCTTTTAAAATATATTCTTTTAAGTTTTCTTTTAATAATATAAATAAATATTGTAAAAAGGTTGTATTTTGAATTTATGAACACATATTTAGGCCCTATAACATATATTTACCTTCTTTTTCGATAATAACGAACTCTTAGAAAATTAGACCAATAAACAGATAATATTCACATAAAGACGAATGGTATTATTATGAAGAAAAAAAAAAGAAGAATGATGAAGAGAGTAAAGGAAAAGTGGAAAACTCGAAGTGTGAGAGTAATTCGACACTGGCCAATGTAATTTGATCGGCATCTGAATGAGAAATACGGATGAATGACACGCTCAATGGGACACCTGTTAATCTATTGAATTCCGCATTTTGCGCCTCTTCCAGCTGCCCCTGGCTGCTGCTCTCTTTTTATGCCACTTCAGTCATTTCCTCCGAATCTGCCACCTATCAAAATCTATGGTTAAGTCAACATCCATTTTCCCATTGACAATTGACAAAATAACAAAGTAAAAGTCATGTAACCAGATATGTTACATAGTAACTTTTAGAAAATAAGGTATTTTCATCATTAATCCTGAAAATTTCATTAAAATTGGATTGAAAATGGCGAATACTTGATATTTGGCGAAAATTGAATATATTTATTAAATATGTGACATGGACTAAGGGTGTTTAAAATGCAATAAATACTAAAGAAAGAAACATATCTCCTTTTCCGGATGGTAAAAATTTCATTGAAATCCGTCGGGAAATAACTGAGTAACTGTCATGTAATCAAATATGTTACTTAGTAACTTTACAAAAAATGAGGATTGTCACTTTCTGGGTGTACTCTTTCAAAAGTTTATTGATATACTTGTAACCTTGAAGTATTCCCAAACAAGTAGAGTAATATTTGATTCGAAGAAAATCGGGAAAACCAGAAAAAATGAGAAAACCCTGGGAAAAACGGAGAAAAATGAGAAAACTCACCTTGGCTAATAATCGTGGCGATATAAATGATTCCCATGCTAAGAGTGCGATTCGGTTGCTTCCTCTTCAACGCCATGATGTGCAAAATAAGCAGGTTCCCACAGATTTCTGTCTTTTTCTGCCTTTTATTCTCAGTTTAACGTTTTCAATTTTTAAATCTTTAACTTAGCAACTCTTCAACTAGTCAACCCTTTAAGTCATTAACTTTTTAACTCTTCAATCCTTCAAAACTCGTCGACCCTTTCAAACTCGGCCGAAATTCGACACTTTTAGTTGCTCTGCCGAATCTTGTAACATACTCTAACGACTCTTATGTGCGTGTAATCCTTCAGGATAAAAGTTTCTTGCGCTGTTGGAAAATCACATTCACACTTGCCACTCGCGCGCGTATCGTTTCAGAAAAACGCACGCACGTGTTGCGAATACGCGACGCGACGCCGTCACATTATGAGACACGAGCGCATGACCGGCTGTTGACGGCGGCGAGCAGCGGTGGATAGAGGCGGCAGAGAGGCGGCCAGTGAACGAGAACGTCGGAATGCGGCGCAATGTGCGAACGTTTGCGAGACACGAAAGACACGCGACGCGCGACGGGATAGATGTGCGCCGGAGAGCAGCTCGACCGAGACTGGCGGCGGCAGCGGCGGCGGCGGCGAAAGGTGCCACTGCCACCGGGCCGTCGAACGATGCCGCCACCACCGTCAAGCGCATTCGCGTATTCCTCGCTTTCGCGAATATACGGATATGCGCTGTTTTTTGTGAAAAGGATGCCAGATAACTATACAAATTTAATCAAATTTCCACCAGTTTTTTGTCGATCATCATTTAGAGATTAATTAATTTAGTTGAACAAATGTGTTCAATTTTTTATTACTACAATCAGTTGTTAAATCATAATGTGTTCAAATTTATCAATATTTTTGCGTAATATTTATGAAATTCAACTTTCGGAACACTTTTTTTCCCTTTACGATGTTTTTTGATTTTTTAAATTATAGTATGTATTTCAAGGTTAATTGTTTAACCTATA
This sequence comes from Mimaenictus wilsoni, assembly GCA_027575185.1. NCBI lineage: Eukaryota > Metazoa > Arthropoda > Insecta > Coleoptera > Staphylinidae > Mimaenictus > Mimaenictus wilsoni. The sequence goes on along the minus strand of JAODAC010000750.1, from coordinate 33,659 downwards.
CACTTATTTTCACATTGTTCATTGATTTAACAAATTCTACTGAAATTTCGAACTTTTCAACATTGATTATTCGCATTTTTACGAATATTTGATAATTTAAGTTATTAAATGGATGTTAAAGCACGCTTTAACCCTGAAATATGGTGGAGGTGCTGGTTGAAGTGCTTTTGCATGCTACAATTTAATCAAATTTCCATCAGGTTTTTTGTCGATCAATTATTGAGGTTAATTAACCTAGATATACAATTTTTTGATTTTGATGTAATAAGATAAAATAATTGCTGGAATAAATCAAGATTAAAAAAATAGAATTTGGTGGAGGAGCCGGTAAAACTCTTCTACCCAGAACCTTTAGCAAAAGTGATGTGTCCAAATAACACCATATATACCAGATATAACTTTATTTAATCTCTACCTAATCTATACAGCTATGAGATTAATCAAAGAGAGGTAAATTAAAATATAATAAATTATAAATCGTTATATACCATGTTATCGCATAAAAAGATCCAAAAATTCTTCGAAGATTCGAGCATTCCAAAACTCTTTTTCATGTTTTAAGAGAACAAGAGCAAAGTGGATGTTGAAGCAGAGGGTTGTGTATTATGCATGCAGTCGTTCTGCTGCATAAGACATGTCTTGTCTTGAGCTACGTGGCAATCCACTTGTACGTTCGCTAGGTATGAACGAACGTATGAAGGCGGCGGGTAGCGGAGGCGGTTGGTGGCGCATACACCCCGGCAGCGCTGGTGGCGAATGGTTTGGCGCACTCAGGTACAGGGGCTCACCTCTCGCGCCACCGCCACTGCCACCACCGCCACCGACTGCGCGCCGCATCAAACATTCATCCGGGTCACGGCGCGCGCTCGGCCCATCCGTCTTGCGTTTTGTCGACGCGCAACTATCATCCGTTTCCGCCTGCTGCTGCCGCTGCCGCCGCCGCTACCACCAATGCCATCATGCCGTCCGCGTTTTATACTTTTATAAGAGGCATACGAAGCACGACCTCACCTGAGGAACTTTTCTAACGATTGCCTCGATGCGTGCGTGCATGTTTGGCGACGTGTTCCTGACAATTTAACCCACGCCGTCCCCAGCCTTCAAAATAAAGAATTGTAGATATGATAAAAAAAAACGAAAAATGTAAGAAAGAATAAATAATTTTAGTCTGTTTTTGGTGGAGGATTAAGGTTATGGATGTTAAAGTTTTAAAGACGAATAATTAATGCTTAACGATCAGTTTTGGAGGTGGATTATGAAATTACTGATAGGTAAATGTTTGATGTTATTATCATTTATTGAAGAATGATATAGCGAATATATATCCTGAAAATTTGACGTCAATCGGTAGAATAGTTTTTGTGATATCAGGTATTTACTGAAGTACTTTCTGATCTTCGATGAATAATTCATATTTATAATCATCTTTTAGGAGTGGATTATGCTATTATAATTAGGAACTATTTCGATGTTTCTATTGTTTGTAAAAGAATGATATCTTGACAATATATCCTAAAAGGTTGACCTCAATAGGACAAATAGTTTTCGAGATATCTTATATTTTCTGAAGAACTTTTTGATCCATGACGAATAATTCATTTTTTATAATCATCTTTTGAGAGTGGATTAAGCTATTATAGATAGGAAATATGTTGATATTTTCATAATATATTAAAGAATACTCTCTGGACAATATATTCTGAAAATTTAAATCCAAGCGCACGAATAGTTTTCGAAAAAATCAAAAAAGTACCAAAATAACGATTTTCTATTTCAAAAAAATTTGGATTAAATTACTATACTTTATTACATTGTCCACCACGTGGTATAAGCACGCTTCATTTACTTACTATTATCCACCCTTTTTGTACCACCCCTTCTTCCTTCAAAACCCCGTTAGGAAGACCCCGAATTTTATTTGGTAAACTACACCGGCGAGTTCTTGAGCTCTTTAGGCCGACGGCGTTTGCAAAATTGCACGCCAGCAAACGCAAACACACTTGGTACGATGCGGTGGCGATAGAAGGCAGAAAGAGACGGAAGGGGCGGCAGCGGCAATTTAACCGTCGTAAAACGCCGCCGTCTTACGGCGTGCCGTCACTCGTCGGCGGCCCTACCTGCTCATACGCACTCAACCTGCTCGCCTCTGCCGTGTAATAAGTGATTGGGCGACTCTCTCGGAGGCGGCTAGCTAGCCCAGTATACAGTGGGCGACGGGGAGGGTCCGGGGTAGAGTAAACTCATCCGGCAGGCTTTACCGGAGTGCTTGCGTGTCTTAAATGTCTCGATGATTCATGCGTGCCGGAATTGTGAATGGGAGAGTAGATCAACGCATCTTCTGAATTGAGCCACATAAAATCGACAACAACCTAAACAAATTGGGAGTATTTTTGCTTGATTAACTCTTAATCTGAAGTAATTCATAAAAAATACCTGTTTTCTCATTGTTAAGTATATATAACCCCTTAAATTTTAAAGATAACAGCTGATTAGTAATAGGCCACTAGCTAGTAACTAGTATAGGCAACTAAAATTACATTATTTTTGTCATTTCATGATTTTTAAGATTGCAAACAGCAGATTACTTCATTATTAAGAGGACGCCAATATAAGTAGGCAGCCAATATTCCATTTTTAAAACTTTTTTTTTAAGTTTTGCTCATTTTTAATATTTTTTTAATATTTCCAAACCCGAAAAATACAGTTTCATCAGTTCTGAGTGTAATTAAAATTGTATTATTCATTTTTGAGGCGATTTTATTTGTTTTAAAGCAATATAGCAAGATAACAGTAAATTGCTCCCAAGATTCGCATCTACAATTCACTTGTTTATAGAATTATCCATCACCGTCACGTATAAATAATAAACAAACCTTGCCGTCCGACAGCACGAACAACGCACAAGAAAACCTAGTATTTTTTGGGCCGCTAGCGCCCAGTTGGCGGCTTTGATGTGCCAAAGAAGTGAGCAAAAAAACGCGAAAATGACGCGCGTATTTATCGTGCGGTTTTCTCCTATTTCCTCCCGGTTTATAATCCTAGATATATTTCAATACAACTTCTGGGGATATTCTCATGCCTTCTCTCTTCCTTTACAACAATTTTATGGATATATGAAGAGGAGGTAGTTGTATATAGAATGAAATAGAGAAAGATAATGAGAGATAGAGGAACTTGAAAGATACACTATAGGGCATTTAATTTGTATTTACCGAGTGATGACTTCAGTTAGATTATACATCACAGAACAAGAAGAAAGTAGATTAAATTCTCTTTATCATAAAGCTTGAATCGAAATTGTATCGTTTTTAGTTGTAGAGTAATCAGCATTCAAAATAATAATTAAAAATAAATGTAAAGCTTTTAAAAAATGTCACTTTCATTGACATTGTGATATTTAATTCGAATTTATCAGTTGATGATTTAAGTTAGATAACTAACTAAAGAATGATTAAAAAGTGGATTAAAGTCTCTATAATATGAGGGCAGAATCAATATTATATCATATTTAGTTCTTGGGTTATTACCACTTAAAGAAATTAAATTAGATTTGCCTATTAATTTGGTTTAAAATAGAGGAAGAGAATAAAATACAGAAAGAGAGAGTAAAAAAGACAAGGAGAGAGTAAAATTAAGATAGCTAGTTGAAGATAGAGAATTATAAACTTCTTAATGGATACCAGAAAGAAAAACCGAGGAAACAGAGGACTAGAGGAAGCAGATTTGTACAATCAAGTAAAACGAACAAGATTCGAGTCGAACAAGATTCCAGAGATGTTTTGCAAGAGTGTATAGCAATGTATATACTTGTTGTACTTGTTGTACCCGAGTATTGCAGGATCGCCGGAAGCAAATCACCTTCAATGCGACAGGGGACTGGAAGCCTGGACCGCAGCGCTGTCACCAGGATCGTTCCGGGTTGTTCTTTTTCAAGCTGGAGGCGGCTGTAGCCCGTAGTGCTTTCGAAGAGACCAAGTAGAGACGCAACGATCGTCTAGGTCTCATCTAGCAGCGGCCAAACGAGCGGTGGCGGTGGTCGTCGCGGTCGTTCCGGCAGTGTTTTCCAAGCCGGGGATGCCGTTCTGCCGACCAACCCCAAACCCGCAAAAACTGGCCACCGCCACTGCCACTGCATTATGAATCCCGGTATCGGTTTGCACCTGGGTACCCGGCTACGTGCCCCGCGATCGTAAAGTGCGGTACGTGCGCCTTCGGGGAGCCACCCAGTGATCGGGTTTATTTGGCCCGACGAACTCCTCCTTCCTCCACTCATCCCTTTCGACCTCCAAAGTTTCCCCACCTCATCGCTGAGGTTTTAATAATAGATGAACGAAGGAAACATTGAATGTTTTTCACAAAAAAGATGGGATTCTGACCTGTATGATTTGAAAAAAAAATGTTTCTTTAAAAAACGTACTTTAAAAAATGTGCTCTTGAAAAAATGTTGAAATACATTATAATTTCTTAATATTTCGCTTGATTTTAAAGGAAAGTTACGTGAACATAAATATTTTGAAATTAATGAATATTAAGTTGCCTACGTTATATAAGTATCAGTTGATTTAATTACCTTTAAGTAGCGTAAATTTGTGTAAACGGATTGTTTTTAAAATTATTACGAGAGTTGTAAGGACACTGGGCTCTATTCAAAGGTATTTATCGAATTCATCACCAGATCAACGCAAAACTTGCACAATCGGCCAAAGTAGGTCCTAGCACAACGACGCGTTAACCGACCAGAATTATTTTTAAAAAATCAACACATGTTTAATACTTTTTTATCGAATAACATACAGCCTCAGGTACGACTACAACCTCAGAAAAAATAGTTTTTAGATAATTAAAGCATAAAAATTGGTTAATGTTAGTTTTCATTATAGATATTTTCGTAATTACGGTGTATAAATCATAAACATGCATCTATTATTAGTGCTATTAGTTTAAGAACGCAAGAAATGTTTAAACTAGACTTGTTTATCTCGCCTAGGAAAAATTCACTTAAAACTTTTGATAAACAAGCGCACATAATTGGGTTTAACAATATTTTTACTAATTTTAAAAACAAACATTTTTGCTGTGTATTTTTCTTCGCATATAGTTCATTAATTTTATTAATGCCGTAGTTAATTAACAACACAATTTATTATTAATTAACTTTTGTTATGCATTTTACCATATTTATAATAATACTTCTAGTTAATAATCAATTGTTACAAATAAAATATTCGTTTTTACACTGAGTTGTCAAGGGATGACTTTACCCTTTACTGATGATATGAAATAGTAAAATGTATACAAAGAGTCATACATCAGCATATTCCCTATTTCATAATCTATCCAATGGTGTATTGGATATTAATATCTTGCTTGTGTAAGACCATTTTTTGGAGTGTATTTATATTGTACGCTGTGGATCGCATCGTTTTTTTCTAGAATTCAGCCCACTGCGCTGTTATATTTTCGTTAATTAACAAAGGCAATGAAGATAAACGCTCCTATAAGAAATTTCTTCAAAAAATACAAGTTAGTAAAAGATTAATAACAATTTGCATTTGTACCTTTCGGAATAGCATTTTAAAGTCGTAATTATGACATGTAGACAAATCAGCTGTTTCTCACCATTAATTCTAGTAATAATAATAATTAATATAATAATTTCATTGATTAAGAATTTATACATATTTGACATGATGTTTACTATGTTTAAAGCAGTTTTAATTAAAGCAGTGCTTAATTCTAAATCTAAAACATGAAATATACAAAGCAAAATTTATAAAAACAAAACCCGATTCGATAGAAGCACACAACTTTTATAACCTCAGAAAAAATATATACCTTTCTATACCCGATTGATAATAAAACTGGGTCCGAATATATACGACAATATTCTCGTCCTTTGATTGTAAAATTGTAAAATAAAAATAGGAAAATCATGTCATGCTGATTCGTAGCTTTTGTCGCAGTTGTCAAAATTGGAATATTCAACCCATCCTCCCGCACACTTCCACACACATACATATACACATTCCACATACATACATAGACACAGACACACAAACCCATATACAACCTAAAAAATACAGAGATGAGGCTTGAGCATTCAATGTATATACATTTGTGTATACATACAGAGAAGGACGCGACGGCAATTGCATTTGTTTTGCTTCCTTTCATGCCCCCTTCAGCGCCTCTGCTGCCGCTCTGGCGGTGGCGGCTGTTGTGTTGCCAGGCGCACACGCTGAAACATCAAACGGATTTCACGAGACGGCGGCGAACGCTCGCATAAAAATTTATTTCCATGTCGAAAAGTGAATATGCTCGATTCGTCAGCCGTCGCGAGTCGTCGCCGATGCGACGCAAAGTCGGAATAGAATGGAATAAAATAACATCCCGAAACGTCGACAAAAGCACTGCCGCCGGCCGGCCCCCACGCAGCTGCCCCCCCCCCCCCAGCGTCCCCCGACGCAGTGCTTCGGGGCCATTCTGTACACTTCAACTGCACTCGCAACACTTTCAAAAAGATAGCGTCAGATAGCGGAAAGTACCAATGCGTACTCATACATGCGAAAGTTTAGAGGAAATTTACTTTACAACTTAATAGTTAATATTACTTAACTGTTTTTATTTATTTTTCTTTCTCTAAAGTAGGGCTGTTTAAATGCCTCCCCGCTTCTTTTAATTATCTTCTAAGTTTATAGTTGAGTGGCTCGCTTGACTTTGCTTTATTCGACTTGCCTCGCTTGGCTTGCTACCATGAGGACATGATGCACGACATTTCCAAAGGAGAATAATTCAAAAGAACGCTTTAAGATTTTATATATTTACTACTTCTTCAGGATGATTCTAAATTTATCCTTAATACTCGCTTGGCTTTATTAATTACTCGCTTGACATTCTACCGTGACAAAATCAGACGTATACAGTGAAGCCAACCAAATGTGGAACTTGTATAGGTTATCTAGTCTGCAATTGAATGTTTTCCCGAATTTTTGGACGTTCTTCTCTATGTATTTAAAATGTCCTTGAAATCTTCAGTTCTAATAATAATTTTGTATAAATTCATCTTTTATAACTGACTACAAATGACTCCAAATTCAACTGACTAACAATGTTAAAAAGCTAACTATTTTGTTCCTAAAGATACAAAACGTATTCCTCCGAAATTTTTTTCAATTTTTTTCAAATTTTTATTACAAGTGATAATTTTGCATACTTTCGCATGAATAATATTTAATTGTTAAATATCAATGAATTCATCTTTTGATCAGCTGCAAAATGCCACCAACTTCAAGTGGCTAACAAAAACGTATTCCTCCGAAATTATTTTCAACTTTCTTCAAATTTTTACTACAAGTGATAATTTTGCATATTTTCACATCGATAATATTTAATTGTTAGATATCAATAAATTCGACTTTTAATTATCTACAACATGACGCCAATGTGTGATTTTAACTACTTTTGGTTGATTTTTACTTTATACTTGATACTCGCTTGGCTCAACTAATATCTCGCTTAGCATGCTGTCGTGACTAATTGTAAATATTGTAGCCCACATTATTCAACTCCATACTTTCAACGGTAATTATTCAAGAAAAAGCCAAAAAAATAGCCCTAATATAATCATAACAACCGAAATTGACTTTGTAATGAACGATCAACGACACCAGATAGAAAAAAAACCAACCCCCTCATGTACATTTCCATAAAATAATATAAAATCTGGAGTAGACAGCACACTAAACGCCAAATTTCCATCCGAGTCATTGAATGATAACATCCCGAGCGAAATTGAAATAATCGCCGCCCGCCACTGTGGAGGAGTTGATTTGCATGCGCGTCGGGTGACGCGACGATTTCGCCACTTGAACATTCGCCCCCCCTCGCTGACATCGCCGCCGCTTCAAAACCACGCCATTATCTCGCGCTACTCGAGTAGAAAGCGTCCCGATGCACGGTGTGCCGGCGCTTGGACCATTATGGTGATTTGATTTCGAGCATCCGTAATTGCAAGCACACGAACGTTGCAAGTAAACACACACACGAGAGAATCGGTGGTGGAGGCGCCGGCCAGTGTATGAAGTGTCAATAGGTGTGTGGTGGAGGTGCACACGATCGGCCATTAGTCGTCGGGGTACACCGACAAATTCACTTTATCCTCGCCCACGTCGCGACGACAGTCAATCAATTCGAAGATATCCACCAACCAGCCAACCAACTAGACAGTCGCAGAGAGAGAGAGAGAGAGAGAGCCAGGCGATGGCGATTTAATAACCACGGTAATGGCCTCAAACGCTGAACTCAAACCACCACCTTCAGCCACCACCTATGCCAAGCTAACCACCCGCACCTACCAAAACCAGCTGCAGCAGCTCGGGTTGAAGAGGCGCTAGAAGTGGAGATTCACGGCGCGTAATTGGTTTGCTTAAACAGAAACACGTTTTCGGGCGCAATGGCTCGCGTCATCCGTCAGGAAATCATCCGAGCTATCACAATCTAAAATTGTGATATAATCACTCGCACTTCGAGTTAGTCTGATAGTCCTGAAAGAGAAGATAGAAAGAGAAAGAGAAAGAGATAAAGAGACACAGCGAGTTATAGAGAGAGTGTGAGAGGAAGTCGGAAGAGTACAAAACTGACAAAGAATGTTTTAAATAGATTTTGTCTATAACCCAATTTCGTTTCTTTTAAAGTTGTATTCGTTTACTGATTGATATAAAATTAGGTGGCAATAATTTAAATTTTAGTTTTTTTTTAGAAATTGAAGCCCCCGCAATTTTGAAACAATCCCTGGGATATAATATTTATAGGAATTAGCGAATTGCTGGCAAATATTACCATTATCTAGCATTAGTCAATATTGAAAAAATCAATGAAATAAACCTGAAAATATAACAATTATCCTGCTATTATCATACGAGTATATTTGCCCTATATAAATATTTCTCCAATTCATAGCCAAAATTCGTCGCAAAAAAAACAATGTTTCAACTTTGAAAATTGCAATTTTATATTAGCACTCACCGAAAAACAAAAACACGAGTTTTAACTAATTCCGTGTCAGTTGATAATCGTCCATTACCGTCCATGCGCGAAAATAAACGCGCCGATTGTCGGCAATCGATTGCAATTTGCCAACGAGATTCGCTAACAAATTTCACCAATTTTACCGTCGAATTATATTGCATTCTTCCAGCCCGGCGACGAATTGTTTGGGCGATGCGCATTTATTGTGTTTGTTTTTTGTCGCTTGGCCGAAAATTACAACATTACATTTACAAACACACAAATACAGACACTCCCCACTAACCCCTACACATACACAAATATACACAAACAAACAACACACACCCACACTGTGTATTTCGACGTGTAATAAAAATGCAAATAAGACGCCATATTTACCCCTGCATGTACTCAAGCCTATTTAGTTTTTTTATTGTTGTATCCAAACACACACCCACGCTTGTACACGTACATTGACACGAATTAAATTAATCAATGTGCTTTAAAAATAATGGTTTTTCAAATGAGCGCACAGTTGTTGCGTAAATTTCGATAGTGTGTTGGCGATCACTTTCGCGCATGCAATGATGTGTACATGCTTTGTTGTGTGGCGCGTACCAAGTGATGCGCGAAATTGTGCATCGCGCAGAAACGTGAATAATTGGCTATTAAAGCATTCATAAGCGCGCTGATCGGTGGGCGCCGCAGCGCAACACAATCAAAATGTAAAACAGTCAAACGCACGCCAGTCCGAATACCGCCACCCCCCTGAGCTCCGCCTGCCGCGCGCGAGTGTGTTTATTGTGACCGACATCGACAGCTGCTAGCGACGGCGTTAATGAACATTATTTATTTAATCATCGGCGTAATGTGCGCTAACCGCGCCGACCCGTTTGTCACTTGCACACGCCCCGAAAACACATTATTACACTGGTTTAATTATCTATCAATTCGTTCGGCGTTACAAAATTACAAAATTAAAAGAAAATGGTTGGTTGCTGTAGACATTGGTGGAGCTGTGGTTGCGGTTGTGCGTGGAAGTTTTGGCTCCTCCCTATTTTACGGTGAATGACTCTGATTCGCTGAGGAGTCGCGTGGACGCAGCGAGCGAAGCATTGACGTACTACCACTGCGTTAACTGCGTTCATACTGCTCTCTGGTTGGTACTCTAACTTATCGTAGCTTACGGAAACGTCTCTGATTCGCTAAGGAGTCGCGTAGACGCAACGAACGACGCTCTGACATTCGTACTACTGCGTTGACTACGTTGACGCTATTGGTTGTGTTATGGGCCCATGAATAAAGCGACGTCACATGTAGACAAACTCTAACTTACCGAAGCTTATGAAACCGTCTCTGATTCGCTAAGGAGACTCAATAAGCAAGGCACTAAAGTACGTACCACTGCGTTGAGTGCGTTAACGCTGCTCTCTGGTTGGTTGTGTTATGAATCCGAAAGCGACACGTTCACTCAGACTTGTCAACACTTAGTGAAGTCAAAATTGGAAGGATCAACCCTGATTTTTACAATATCACCAACGCAAAACCCTAAAGTATAGTCGCTAAAACCGGTCCGGTAAATTTTTCGCTTGAACATAATCTGTAAATTTAACTAGCCCATGTTTTGATTACATTGCGCATGATTTCCATAATTAATGCATACTCATCGCACGGTAGATTGCAAAAAACGATGCAAATTGATGCAATGAGCACAGTGCCATGAGTACACTTCCGGTGTACGAACGTTATTTAGAAAATATGTAAATGTTGTTAGATAGATACGTTTACCATTCGCTGATATTCTGACTTATCTGGAACATATTTTTTTACAAGTTAATTGAGCTCTTTTCAAATTACAGTTTACTTTATCGGTTTGCTACTGTATTAGAACTCTCTTCTTGGCCAAGTTCATATTTTATAATGTCCTCTGTCCTACCTTAACTGAGTTAAGTAACGTTAACTCAGTTTTTGATTAGTGCTGATCCCAATTAACTCCACGATATCTGGTTCGAAGGACCAAATGTTAGGAATTATCAAAATTGGGCCCGTATGAACCATAAATGTTATTTTTTACATAAAACATTCTCATTCTCTTTTTTTTTGTTTTTTTAGGTTACCTATTTTAATTTTGACGATCTGATTTTTCTGTAGCTTGGCACATTTAAACGTTTAAAAGTAACCAAAAAATGACAATGAATTTCAAGTATTCTAGTTTTTAGCGGTCTGGACAAGATTCATCCTCTGTTAAAACTCTAACATGCGAAAACTTAGGTTAGACAACTCTAGATTAGCTCAGGATCATCAATGTCAATGTCATTGTTACTTGTCACGTTTAAACTTTTAAAAGTAATGGGGAATTATTAGAAACTGATTAGTACTTATAGACATGCTAATCAAACTCTGAACTTTCTAAAAATGATAATTCTTGGCTTGCAAAGTAGCTGACATCTAAATAGAGATATCTTTAAAAATGAAAAATTCCAAAATCACTTGAGAATTAGCAATAGAGAAATGCACATACCCTAACGGTTCAACACGAATATATTACGCCCCGAAGAAGAAATATCTATCTCAGTAGATTAGATCATTGCGGTTTTGCTTGTGCGGAAATTTCGCCACGCGGATTTACAATTCAATTCGAATTTGTGATTAGCGCTGGCGCAGCGGATGCAAATCGTAAGAGGTCGCACATTCCGGATGTCGCACACGTAACGGTGCTTTGCACGACGCTCTACGCTGCAAAACGCCTGCAACTCCTGCCGAGACATACTTTATGCAGAATTAAAGTTGCACGTCGTCGTAATCCGTAAAGATCTGCGCCTCCTGCCAGTGCCCGAGGATGAGCGACGCGACACCCGCGACGACGAGTCGACTCGTCGACGGATGGACTAATGTCGGTAAAGTGTTGAATAACCCAGCAGTCTTCTATGGCAGGAGGAGGTAGAAACTGCTACTCGCCTAACAGCAGGAGCAGGGCTTCTCTCGTAGCAAGAGGGAGCAGGGGGAGCGAAAAAAATGATAACGCACCTTAGCAAAAGAGAAGAAAAAAACAGATCCTACTTCTCGACTCAAAACTCTAAACTCGAATCTTCAAAGTACAGCATGTAGCAGGTAGCAGGAAGGCAGGTAGCACGCACATTTCTACGAATATACTGATTGTTGGAAAAAATGGAATATCGCACAACTTGGGTTTTTGGTTTCATTTTTTTTTCTCAATATAGAAGATGTCTGTCAAGGCCTATACATAGCAGGAAAAAAGGAAAACCTTTCAAAGAGAAAAGAGAAAAGGACGAAAGAACGTAGTGGAATGAGTGGAGAGTAAATGTATTCCACTGTTTCGTGAATTTGTAAAGTACATTTCGTGTTATTCACGAGCTACGTGCGTTTTTTTGTGGATATTTAAGAAGGAATGTATTTAAAATTGACATAGCATTTTTTGCTGAAAATTGATTCTTTAATGATAATAATGACATTAATCCCGAAAAAAAACTTTTTTCAAATTTGTTTTTGGGATATTTATAATGATTAACTATTAAAGCTCTTTTGGTGGAGCTCATAGTATTTACAACCCGCGCCATAATCTAGAAACGAAGTAGAAATATTTTCGTTTACTAATTTCAACGTGTTTGGCTTGGACTTGGAAGTGGAATTAAACTTCTATGACTCTTTAACAATAGTTCTTCGAATTTACAACCCGCGTCATCTTCTAGAATCGAAGTAGAAACAGTTTAATTACATAATTATAAATATGATAATATATAAATGTGATAAAGACGTGGCGCTCGCGGTGTTCACCAACTTAAGCCCTTACCGCTCTTTGAGTGTAGCTCTGCATAGTTACAACCCGCGTCATGATGTAGAATTAAAGTAGAAATATTTCCAGTGACTAATTTGGAGGTGTTTGACTTGGGCATTCTTATTTATAACCCGCGTCATAATGAAGAAACGAAGTTGATGTTTTTCAACTTCGTTTTTTTTTTTGAGAAAAAGAAAATCATCCTGCTGTTCGTTGATTTAAGTTCCTACAACTGGCTGAGGCTCCACGAAATAATAAAGTTAGTTCAGATATTCATAAAAATTATAAACCATCATAAAGTATTTATTCCTCCACCAATTAAATCACAATACAATATTAAACACTACTCAAAGTATCTAAAGTGCATCCGATGTCACAATTGACACGTTCAGACTATCTAACTTTTACCAGCTCCGCCGACCCCGCAATGCTGGCTTCAACCAAACATATCGATTCACCTTACATTCCTCCCTCCAGGCTGTCGTTAGCTCCTCGAAGGAGCATAAGTCAATTGCGGTAATTGGTATTAATTACGCCATTGTTCGTCGAACACGTGGACTCAGTGGACAATCTATTATCCAACTGACCATTAAACACTCGCATAATAACGAAACTAAGAGGTACCTAGACAGATGTGGGGAGATATTGTTAGACATTTGAAATTAAAATTTGCGATGATAATTTGAAGTTATAAGAAAGACAATTTACAACCCGCGTCCTCACAATATTTCCACACTAATTTTACCAAACTTTGAGATAATTTCTTTTGATATAAGCTAGTTTGGACAAACTTGATTGAACCTGGCTTACAATTAGTGTAATTTTAGTGGACCACCACGAATATATAACCAGCGTAATCTATCCAATTTTATATGCAATAATAATTTTAAACTAAATAAAAAAATGTATTAATCGACAAACATGTTAAGGATCCTTGAGTGGAGCTGCTGACTCCTGAATTATTATAACTTTGGTAGCTTAATATAATTTAAGTGGAGCTCCGTGAATTTACAACCTGCGTCTCTCCAAGTTAAAACACAATAACGATTTTAAAATGTATGAAAAACTTATTTATCGGTATAATTAGTAAAGCTCCCTGGGTGGAGTTCCACTCATTTCAACCCGCATCCACATAATTTCTCTACACTCGTTTCACGTAGTTTATCCTGTCTTCACCTTAGCTAATATACACAAACTTGATCGAACCTGGCTAAGTATAATTTGAGTGGTGCTCTGTGAATTTACAACCCGCGTAGTAGTTTATCCAACTTTACCTAACAGACTAGTATACTTTAATAAAATATGATACAGAGGCATCTAATTGATAAATTGTTCTCCAATGAATTGTAATTTGTAATAATAACAATTTAAGACTCGCATTGAGCTGGTTTCTTTTTGCTCTCCTCTCCGAGAAAGATATCAAAGCATTGAGAGGAATAATATCCCTCTAGAAGAAGTAATACCGACCACAAACCGTCATCAATCGCTTCAAAAAGCCGGCGTGGAACATGTAATAGTCGGACAAATGTCGCCAAACGACCCAAAGACCAGACAATCCTCGCAAAATATCGCCAAAGAGGGGCCGACCAAAGCGACGAAAAGAACATGGAAACGAATCAATTAAGCCCTAGACCAAACTGGCGCAGCGCGGTGCAGGGGGCGGCAAAAAGCGAGTCGTAGATTCGGGAAAATAGAAAAAAATGCACGCGTCGAGCACGAGCACGACGCGACGGACAACGGGCGAGCACGTTCAATATTACATGAGGATTACACGACTTCCAACTGGACCGGATGGTCAAATAGAAAAGCGTATTTTAAGCATTTTCCTACCACGTCCGGTGAGTGCGTCTGATGCATGCGACTAACGCATCGATATATGTGATGTCCTAATGTTTTAATTAAAAACCTCACAATCAGTGTAATACTTTACATCTTTTTATATTCGGCTAATTGTTTTAGAACAAAAAAGTTGGCTGCATATTTCTCTTTATTCTGTTAATCGTGGCAATCATGCGTCATTTGCAACCCTTGGCAATATGTAGCCAGAGGTTGCAAAAGACGCGGGTTGTAAGGTCGGAGCTCCACTTATGGAGTTGTAGAAGTAAGTAGACTATTACTGATGATGATCCAAGGCGATGACCTTAAAATTAATAGACAAAGAGACTTCTATATATTGTCAAGTTCATGACGTGGGTTTTAAATACAGCACTTTAGAACAACACTTGAACAATAGTCAAGGAGCTGTAAACATCTCCAAGCTATTTCTTAGTCGTTTTTAAGTTATAACGCTGTTTGTAAATACGTAACTGCTTACTTTCTAACTCATGACGCGGGTTGTAAATACCTAGTAAAATCATACAAAATCAGGTTAGATCAGATGGGACTAAGTGAGGTTAAGTTAAGGGAGAATAAATAAGATAATATTGGTGAGGAACTCCACTCAAGGAGCTACACATGGTTTACCAGCTAATATACTTTTTAGACATTTTAAAATTATTATCTAACAATATTTATCAGCTGAACCTATTTTTGGAATTATTTTTAAATAGAATAATTAATATTAATAATAATATTATAAGTACGCTGGTTGTAAATCAAGTTGGAACCAGAGAGGATAATTTGAATAAATTTAGAATGTAGGAGAACGCGAGCTTAAAATTCGGGGAACTCCATTCAAGGCCTCCTCAACCAATTCTGCAGTTGTGAAGAAAAATAAAGTTGGATAGATTACTTCGTGGGTTGCAAATATACGGAGCTCCACTCAAATTATACTAAGTTAGGTCAAATTTGTCTAACTTAGGTTAGTTTAAGAGAGGAGAAAATAAATAAAATTAGAATAAAGAAATTATGCAGACGCGGGTTGTAAATTCACGAAGTTCCACTCAAGAAGCTTTACAGAGTTTGTAGGTAATTAAAGTTGTTATACACTTTTCAATTCTTATTGCGTATATTTAATTGTTTCACTTTAGCTGCTCTAACAATATTTATCAAGTGAACCTAATTTTTGAGTTCAAATAGCAATGACCTACTCTAGGATGATCTTAGCGGAGAGGCTCGTATATTGCGCATTGCGCCTCGATTTACAACTGCAGCTTGCATCTGCATCAAGGCGATTTACATAAATTTCTCATTACTCATGATGCAAGAGATCTTAGATATACCTGCACCTTTCGCAGGTATTGCTTTTTATACCGATTAATTAATACACTTTTATAGTTTAATGAATTCATTTCTAAATAGCTATTTTTAACAGCGAGACAAAGCTATTCGATTGTTTTAAGTCTACTGGGACTAAATATTACCAAATAGATTATAAAAAATCAAATAACTTTGAAATAAAGTGGTAAAAATTGTGATGGTATTAATCTTTAAGCTTAATCTCCAATTGGAGTTGAATCAAAGTAATAGATTCGCAAATAAGTAGATTAGCAAATAGATCGATGTCTAGGCGAAGCAAACAAAAAGAATCCAAGAAATCGAGGCGTGTGCAGGAGGCCAGCAACGAATGCTAGTGCCAATGATAATGCAAACATTGCTCAGCTCATTGCTCAGTCGGTGAAGGGAAAAAATCTCTGCGAATAGATAGGTAGGTAGGTTTGCTTGTATAAAAGCCGCCTGGTTGCACTTCAACGGGCATTTTGCTTGTTGTAGTGGGCATGACTCAAAGCAAAACGGTAATTACATCAGTTTATTTAGTATTTACACTAGTTTTTATGCATAAACATACGTAAATTATGCTTTAAACACCTCCTAAACCTTTCATATTTTGTTGCCAACTCCATGAAGTGGTAAATAATCTAATAAATATTCAAAAAATATGAAAACAAGTAAAACAAGTGAAAAATTCAAATTTTTATTAAAAAATGGGTAATCTTTGATAGTAAAGTGTATAAAAGGTGTTAATAAATAATTCATAAAGAACTAAAAATAATTTTTGAAAATTTTAAAAATTTCTGCGATTAGGTGACAATTTAATAACCATCAAAGAATCAGAAACTAAAAACCAAAGAAAAATCTGGTGACAAACGATAGCAAATCCAAAACTGAATTCGAATATCGTGTGGGGACAGACGGGGAGAGAGGAAGTCTCTCTCCAGGAAAAACTTTCGACCCGATGATAAATTCCACCTGAAAGTTGTTCGAGCTTAGTTGAACCGAGAGGGGCAGGGCGCACAGTTCCACGCAACTTTCGAGGAAAGTTTAAAATCGCGCAAATTATAACATGGCGTGTGCTGGATGGCAAATGGCACAAGTTGGCAAACGCATGAGAAAAAAAACACACACACACACACACCGATTTGAATAAATTTATTCCAATAAATTCCTGCATATTCACGCAAACAGATATGACGACAATTTTAGCGGCAATTAAACAAAGGAAACTTAATTTCTTGCTAAATCCCATAAGAATTTATATATTTATATAATAAATTTACCATTGAAATCCCAAACAATCTCCATAAGTAACTAAATAAAATTGAATAAGAAATGCTTCATTCTCACCGTCAATTAAACAAAAGGACCTTACCTTGTTACAAATCCCATAAAAACTCTATAAACGACCCAAGAAAATTTCTTTATCTTAAAATAATATGCCACAAAAATTCCCATGACATCCTTTAATAACTATTGTTAAAAAAGCATAATGGACATCCTTCATTAATTCTCAAAGAGAGCTATTTTTGATGATAATTGATGACACCCCATAAAAATTCCATAAAATTTATGAAACCTTATAAACTTTCGATGAAAATTCCATACAATTTCCATAAGTATATTGTTAAAATTGAATAAGATTTGCGACATTCTCACCATCACTTATTCAACAACGAAACCTTGATTTGCGGTAGTTTTGTAGCAATCAACAACCTTGATCTTAAATTACTTATGAATTGTAGTTTGACAATGAATTATGTCTGATTGTGTCTAAATATCAATTTTGATTGTTGTTCTTTTATTTGTTCTAGAAATCATGATCAGACTGCAATACTTCCCCTTCCTGGTATGCGCCGTGACGATGGTGGCGGAGGCGGCACGCACGCCCAAAATTTACAACGCGCTTATCAGCTCCGACGAGAACTTATCGCCCAGCCAGGCATACCCCATCGTCGAGCCGGTGCTGCGGACGACCGCCGTCGGCGTGACGCCGTCGTTCGCCCAGCCGCTCTTCCAACCTGTTGTTGTGCATCCGCCGCCCCCGCCACAGCCGCGACGGCAGGAAGACGCCACCACGGCCGCCGTGCTAAAGGTTAGTGTAAAGTTACAATCAGTTTGCATGACTTTTTGACTGTTTAGATTCACGCTCGAAGATAGCTAACTGGAGAGACTTTGTCTGTTCAAGTTTATTGGTCATAATTGATTTCAATTGGAATTTAATTAGGTTCTATCTGAGTAGAATTTCATAAGAGAACAATTTTAAGTTTTAAATGGTGAGAATAAAGACACTTTTATAGGTTAAACGATTTAATTTTTAAAAATGAAAAATAAAAGTTTCTTTGGGTGAGCCTTGAATCGATGACATTTGCGATTTGTCACGATCATGCGCGGCATTTTTTTTCCTATGAACTTCCCATAAAATCCCCACAAACTTCCATAAACTTCTCATATGATCTATTGACTTTCTACAGAATTCCCTTCAATAAAATTCCCATAAACTTGAACTTCCAATAGGATTCCTTTAATTCCTTTGAGCTTCCAATATGATTCTATGATAATGTTCATAGAATCCTATGTGGGATTTTCTATAAACGTTTCCATAGATTCCCTATAAACATCCCGTAAACTTCTCATAAAATCCCCATACACTTCCTATTAACTTCCCATAAGATCCCTATAAACATCTCATGGTATCCCCATAAACTTCCCAAGCACACCCCATAAATCTCCCAAGGAATCTCCATAAACTTTTTATAATCTTCCAATCGAATCTCCTAAACTTCCTAAACATCCCACATAATTCTTTACCAACTTCCTATAATCTTCAACTGCCTAGAAACGTTCCATTAAATACTCATGCATTTACTGCAAATAAGTCCTCATAAACGCCCGATAGAATCCCCCTAATCCTATAAACTCCCCAAAGAAACCCCATAATATATAAAAAAGTGTGCATAAAATCTACATAAATTTCCTATTGAAGCACCACAAACTTCCCATAGAATCGCCATAAGTTTCCCATAGAATGTCCATAAACTTTCTATATACTTTCAATAAAACCCTATAAAATTTCTATAGAAATCTAGTCTTCTAATTTCTTTTACTAATTCATTTTATTCCGCTTTTTTATTATATTATGTAAGTTCAATTTAGGAGAATATACAAACTTAAAAAAAATTGTCCCAACCTAGGATGGATCAAACCAGAAGCTTGAAACACCGTCAAATATCCAGAAAATTCCAACCCATGCTCAAACGCATATTTTGAGCTACAACGACGGATATTCATTATATCCACTTGCATACGATCCATATTACCAATATGGATACCATCGTGATTATGTCTACTCGCCACTTCCTCCTCTACCATTCTATCAGCAACCGGTATATGTTGATTATGGAGCTACTTTACAACCTACAAACCTAAAGCCTCAACATCAACTTCAACCTCAACATCAACTACAACCTCAGCATCAGCATCAATTACAACTTCAACCTGAACTTCAACATCAACCTCAACCTCAACCTGAACTTCAACAACCTCAAGCTGAACTTCAACAAGGACTCCAACAAATTCCGGGGAACACCATAAATAAATCCGTTCCTGCTGCTGATGACATTGAAGCAAACAAAGAATCCCACAGACCTGTACCAGTGCTGCCACCTTTACAACCGGCGCCATCTTACCTCAACTTAAAAAAGAACCCGGATATACCAGACGTGATCCCACCACTTCCATTCACTCTACGTAAGCAGCGAAAGCAGTAGAGGGCAGAAAAAGGCAGTATTCTCGAAGATTAATTGTGGTTATCCCACTGGAAATCGAAACAATCTGTTTCTTTTGTTAAATGTGTAATTTTATTATTCGCAACTTATAATTAAGTATATGTGTTATTATAGTAATCAATGGTTGACCATTAAAGATACCGAGTCGAAATCGATGGTTATTATTGCTAAGATTGGTGATTAATCAATTCCATTCTTAGGTTATGTCCTGGTTGTTGATGTTGTTCAAATTATTGTTGCTGTTGGAATTGTTGCTGCTGAGATTAGTGAGTAATCAATTGATTCATTTTTTAGGTTATGTGCTATGTGTTTGAGGAGTTGTGTAGAGGTGCTTCAAGTCTCGTCCACGAATTTCAACGAAGAAAGCGAATCCTTTGCCATATTTCGTAACGACTCCGATTTCCACGTAATTATATCCGACTCCACCTCCTACATACGAAGGATATGCACCAACTCCAGGAGCTTCGTCGTAGACATTCACACAGGAGATGACTACTTCTTTATCGGTAGCTACATCAAACTAAAAATGTTTAAAATTTGATTTTTGGTCTTCTCTCAGGTAATTTTTAACATTTTATAACTGCTTACTTACTTTTATAACAGCAGATATATGTGAGTTTCCATCATTATTCACGACAATCATTTGAGAGTGCAAAACTTCTTCCTTCTCCATACAACGTCCAATAAAAAGATTGTGTGGTTTTGCAATAACTTTAACGTCGACTACAACAAAGCAAAATACACGAAACTGTAAGGAGCACATGGGAAACATGGTGAAAATCTTGAGAAATATTTACTATAAGTATCTCGATATGGCAGAGGTTTCTCCGTTCCATTTGAATATTTGACTTCGCCGGTTTTTACATTTTTGGACGTGATCATCGTTCGGAAGAAGTCGTCTTTTGCACACCCCACCTGCATGTGCAAATAGGAGTACAGCAAGAAGCATAGGAACGTGATAGAACTTCGCATGATTCCTTCGGATTTGTTGACTTACGAGAAACTAAACTTGTCAATGCTAGTTTTGATCTTAGTGTGCTCCAACTAGTGTTCTCTTTGACATTTAACCTTTTAAGATCATTCAATGTTTGATAGTTTAGTAATGGTAGTAGTGATAAGGTTTTCTAAATTTCATTCATTTCCTGGTTGGATTTTTATTTAAATGAATTGGGAGTGTAACAGTGTAGTTAATCTTATCTTTATTTGGTTAATGTAACTGAGTAAGACAGCATTAACTATCTAACTATGATAGTTAATGCAAACAATTTGTTGTTAATCTATGGTTGTTGTGATTTATGGGGATTGAGATGAGGTATTCTGAGCATTATAGTTTTGCCAGTTTGGCCACTGTGGTTTTGACAGGGTGATAGCAAAAAAGTGGAAGTGGGAGCAGATGAAACCTGCATCTTCGAACAGATCAGTTGGTCCTTCGATCCATCCTTTACTTTGGCCTCTGCTAAGTTAAATACCTCTTGGTACCCCTGTATGATTACCCCCTAAAGGACTACGTCTGGATTTTTATTGAATATCTTTATTATGTAGTAGCAATTAGAAGACACAAAGATTTCGATCAGCGCTGACGTGCGCTGATTTCTGGTCGCCATTAATATTTGAATTTAGCGACCTGTGAGTCAAGATAAAGTCGCGATCCCGCGCGAACAGATTCGATTGTGACAGTTCATCATCGTTATTGGTGGAATTTCATTCCGACTCCCTGTAGTTCCATTAGTACCATCAACATCTTCGTTTTCACTTGGGTTAACTACCTCTCCAATTGACAAAGCAGTACTTTCAGACGATACCGAAACCTATAAAGCAAAATCGAGTTCAGTAAAAATTGTTCCATGGTTCCTTAAATACCTATATATAATAGGGAAACTATTGTTTTTGATACGCTGAAGGTTCCAAACAGTTTATGGACCTATTGTGTGAAGATCGGAAAACACGAATTCCAAGGACGCCCCAATAAGTCCGTTTTGGCACCACGCCTCTAAACATGCTCAAAGTCTGTAAAAATGCTAAAAGTTCTCCTAAAATTAATTTCCACACTTCTGGACTTTAATAGGAACCGAAAGAATTCCTTATACTGTTTAGTCTTATCTTTATTTAGTAGTATCAACTAGAAAACACAAACATTTCAAATCAATTACTGCGATTTACGAAGATTCAATCGTGACAGTATCATCATCATCAACAGAGTCTTGTGGGGTTTCAGTCTGACTCTCTGTAGTTCCTTCAGTATCTTCTCCTTCACTTGGGACTACCTCTTGATTTGGTACTTCCCCAACTGGCAAAACAGAACTTTCAGATGACACCGGAACCACTGGGATTTGCAAAGTCGAGTCCAAGAAAGGCACACCCGCGAATTGGTACTGATACCCTAAATACCCAGGGGTATAATAAGTAATTGGAACTTGGTAGCCTAAAGATTGTCCAAAAGGTGTGTAAACCTGAGCCGGGGAAACTGGGAACGTTCCAAGAACACCATGATAAGTACTTTTGGTACCAGGTCCCAAAGAAGATAGAGACACTCCCAAATGGTGTGGTACCGGAAGGGCTACAGCTGCTCCCAGGAAAAACGAGAATAAAAATACCTAAAAATGCCAAAATGATGTACATTATTAAAAAAGTCTCTAAAATTGAAGAAAACGAATGGTACCTTCATGATTACACTCTTCTGAAACTCTGATAGTTAAAACAAAACTTCCTAAGTTATTTATACCTACAGGTGAGTCAAAAACCCCTACCAAATTTCTTAAAACTGTCGCAGAAACGATAATTAATATTCTGAGAGTACGAGTATAAATACCTCATGTCTGTTTCAAGCCGGCACACTATGGGCGATTTCAAGAAAAAAGCGGCATAAATTACCGCAGCGGTGCGTCGAGCTAAAAAATACAAAATTCGCGTCTTTTTGTCATAAATTTTACTATATTTAAAATAATGTAATCAAAATTAATGATACATCAATAGAGAGCTTCACTCTTTTATAACAATAGTCAGTAGTTAAATTTTAAAATTTTCTTTTTTACCTAGAGTAAAGAAGAGTGGACTTTACTCTTTGCTGACGATACGAGGGAGTGAAATGTATTCAACGAGTTGTATATCAGCATATTCTCTATTTCATAATCTATTAAATGGTTTAAAGGTTACTAATTTTCTGCGTGTGTATGTCCTTGTTTTTATGGTGTATATGGGAGCGTGCAGCTGAACGCATGTAAATTGTCTATATACTTCTGGTAAAATCGTCCAACATGAGTGATGCGCTCATTGCTCAGGCGACGTGATTTACTCACGACGGACGTAACTACGCAGAGTTGCAGCTCTGCACGCTCCTTTATTCACCCCAAAAAAGGGTCGCGCACAAACGAGAAATTAATAACTTATACATCATTTAATAGATTATAAAATATGGAATGTGCTGATACATAATTTCTTTCATACATTTCACTCCTTTATATCGTTAACAAAGTCTACCCTTGATAACTCTAAATAAGAAAAGAAAATTAAAAATTCTAATTGCTGATTATTAAAGTAGTTACGCTATCTTTTGGTGCATCATTCATTTTAATAGCAAAATGTGTATTTCCTAGCGCTAACACGATGCTGCGTTGATTTAAGACTTTTTTCTCTTGAAATCACCCACAGTGCGGCGTTAACACAATGTTACAAATCGTGGGTAGATCCATAATCAAACAACAAGTTCAACAATCGCTCGATATTGAACTTTAAGCATTCAAAAACAAGTCTTAAAAACTATATGACAACTTGTGACATCTCAAATGTGATTTAATTTCAAACGTAGTTTAAGAATCGTATATTTGAGTTTGATTAAATCAAAATAGCTTAATTTCCCTTAAATTTCGTTTGGGTTTTAAGCGATTCTGATTTAATCTGCGTCAAAGAAAATGTCAGAAAATTAGATTCACTGTAGATTTAGACTTAGATTTAATAGGCCAGATGTTCTGGAGTGACATAGCTGGTCGAAATGAAGAGATAAAAACTAGCAGGGCATAAATAATCCTGAGATTTCGGTTGATATGCTTGAAGAGGCCTCAGATGGACGTCGGCTACTTCCAACAAGAAGAATTTCTAGGCAAACGTCGAGTATTTACGATGACATTTTGTCATCTCTGCCTATTGCCTAGAAGTAGAAAAAGGTCGTTCAAACTAGAAAAAAGGGTTTATTACTTCCGAAAGAAACGTTGGTATATTTTTTAATTTCATAAATTTATTTATAAATGTAGATAAATAAATTTAAGTCCATAACAGTTCAATTATTACTTAAATAAATGAATATAAACAAGTTAAGTTGGCCCAAGTCGAAAGTTGGCCGGCGAAATGATGGAACTAAAATGTGAAATTCAAACTTTGTTTTAATATAATTTCTGATATACAAATCGAATAATTCTCATTCATACCGTAATAGATTATTTATTAAATGTAGTTTGATTTTGTAATTATTGAGAAAAAACGTGGAAAACATCGATTTTACTGAAAAATTACTAGTTTTAGAATTGTCAATTATTTTAACATTTCCTGAAATTCTACGAGTATAAATCATACACCATTCGATTCAGAGTGAAAAATTTTATGCTACTGTAAAACTGTTTTGTTTAGTTACTTAGATGCGATATTGCAACTAATCTAATAACGTCAACGTCATTGATCTCAGAAAAATGACTTGGCCTAAAGATTCTACTTTTCCTCACATTTCTCTTAATTCTATGAGTATGAATTATGTAACAGATTCTCGGAGAAATTTTCTATAAACTACTGCGACCGTTTTTTTCTTTTAAATATTTAAAAGCGATATCATTAATAAAAGTTGAGTCTAGTAACACACTTTCGCTGTTAGAAAAACGACTTAAAATCACTTGATTTCGTGGGCGTTTTCCTTAATGATTACACGGTATTTGGACTTAATATGATACACTAAAATAAACAACATGTAGTAGAGGATCATTTACTGTATAAATGAGAATTCTACTGAGAATTCTATTTGTATATTACAATTTATTTTAGAACATAGTTTGAATTGCACATCATAGTGCCAACATAAAATACGCCGTTGATTTATGAACATTATACTTATCTTCCTCTTCTCTAAAATTATATCCTAATCATATATAATAAAATCATTAGATTACCGATAGGTTACAACACTTTTCTATTTGATGTTTACGTCGTCATCGCCCGGCCCCCAATCAATATACCGCAATTTATCTCCGATTATTTATGTCTAAATAATCAAAACATAAATATAATCCGCAGATTGAATAATCTACATATTCAACGATTACATTCAACGATTTTGTAATAATCATCCAGCCAATCGGCATAAACCCGTACAAATAATAAGTATCAGAAGAAGAAAAAACATTCAGTCCGTCAGCCAACTCACTTGACATTTACACTAGTGCTTTTTGTCTTTCTGGAGCATTTAAATAATTTGCACGTAGCTTGAACGAAGGCCGTCGTCGTTTTGTTTTTGCGCCTTTGCGGTGAAGAGCAACGCCCGTTCTTGACCACGACAATGGCCAGCAGCAATTTTCATTCAACGCCCTTTCAACGTCCTTCCACGTTTGGGAAAATCAGCAAGATATTGCGAATTTTA
Source organism: Mimaenictus wilsoni (assembly GCA_027575185.1). Taxonomy (NCBI): domain Eukaryota; kingdom Metazoa; phylum Arthropoda; class Insecta; order Coleoptera; family Staphylinidae; genus Mimaenictus; species Mimaenictus wilsoni. The sequence continues at coordinate 8,299 of JAODAC010000750.1, read as the reverse complement.
TACACGTGCCTGTACAGGTTTGAATGCGTATCGGAGGCGGACGGCGATCGTAATCAGGTAGTCACGCTGTCGATTTACGAATCACAGCAGTCGGAAACAATTTAATCCTTTGAAACAAACATGCAATTTTTTAAATTGCAGCCAAGGTTATGTAAAACGTTTTGCCTACCATATGCTGCCACATACAAGTGACATTATTATTTGGTAGCTGTTAGTTGCTACACTAAAAACTTTTAGGTTAAAAATTAAACCAAAAAAGTACTTAGTAGGACATAAACTCTTAAATAAGTAGATTTTAATACATTTAAGTCAATTAAAATAAATTATCCAGCATATGTACATATAAATAAAAAAGGAAACTAAAAATGAAGAAAATATATCGTGATATTCCTTATGTAAAATCAACGAAAACGTAATTCTTCCTATTTATAGTTTCACAGGTTTGTTAAGTGTATTGCCTAACTATAATTAGAGCAAACTCAGCAAACTGTTTAATTTTATCTAATTTTAAATATTCCAAAAGTAATTTTATGTAACACGTTTAAAATTGTGTATAATGTATTGCCTACCACTAGTACCTATTAACAGCTCTCATTAAACGGTAGTAACTGTTAACTACTCTTAAAAACTTAACAAAGTTAACCGCATAACCTAAAAATAACCAAATTACTCAAATATACTGATCAGCTTGAACGAAATATAACAACTATTTCCATACAAAGCTGAAAGAAACGCTAACTCAACACGACATAGACACGGAAAACGATCGACAGTCATCCAAATTTATCGAGTCGTTGTTACAGCGCACTAAATACATGAAATTCCTCATGCAAATAGGCGTATATTGTGCACAATTGTGTTTTGAAATCACGACGCGGCCGTTGAAGTTGAAGTAGGGAAAGTCGCATTGGACGCATGAGCTACAGCTGGCCTTCGTGGCTCCAGCTAAAGCCCGACTGACAATCAGTACGTTTAGCTAAATGTAAGCACGATTGGCGCTAGAACGCAATGAAAATCGCCGTCTGGTCGCCATACGTGCGACTCAAATAGTGGTCGTGAACGTGATCACAACGCGCATCTCAAAAAGTACATACCATACAGACAGACGTTGCGTTGCTCTCGAATGTGATCTGTGCTCTCGCATCTTCGTCCACTGAAAAGGAGGGAAAAAGACGCTTTGCCAGCCTATAACTGCATTCGGCAGAGCGACGCAGTTAGAGAGAAAACAACCAGTTTGGTTGGCTCCTCGCCCAGTCTCACAAAGCGACAAAGCAAACAAAAAAACGCAACGAGCAAAACACCCAAACCAAAACAGAAGACAGCTGGTCGAAAACAGCCTGAACTTCCACAGAATTTGTGTTGATGTGCTGATTTAGTTGAGGCAAGACGCTTTAACAGAGAAGTGCTCAGGAAAGTTTGTTAGAAGTGTTTGTTCGAATCTGTGGCCTTCAAAACCTTTTAATACTTCTTCAAAGTCTATAAACTGCTAAATTATTTTATATTTAGATGGTTTATTGTGTGCTTCGTCTTTATTGCTTCAGAACGTGAGTTTAAACTTATTTTTAGTCCTCTTGTGTTGAACATGTTATAAACGTTTGTCATTGTTTATTTTCTTATTAAATTTTAAAATTTAATTCAAAAGAATGACGATATTGAAAACAATCTTTCAATATCTAAATAATATGAATTAAATTCAAATTTTATTTAATTATTTAGTCATTTTATCAACAAAAGTTTAAGATTTATTTTAACTTTTTTTTTGTTTTACAGTCGTTTGACGCGGTTTTCACACAATTTGTGAAACAATGAGTCTCTTCAGTACGTTATTCGGTCACCTGCAGAATAAGTTAGGTGACGGTTCATCGGCCTCGCCGCCCCCGCAACGATTGAAGCCCCTGGAGGCTGCGGCTTCGTTGCAGCCATCCACGGATGCACCGCGACGCTCCAACGAGAAAGAAAGCGAGACCTACTTCTGGATTATGTAAGTACGCATTACACAAAAAGAAAACTGGCATTAAATTAAACATTAAAAAATCGGGTCAATGTAAATTACAAACAATTCCAAGTAGTTTAACTTGGGTTTGAGTGGTTAAAAACACTTTTTGGCAATTAGAAAAGTTTGCATAATCATTTAAAATGGTTAAAATCGGTTTAAATCAATTTGGTATGGATTTAGTCATAGTGATTTATTATGATTTTGATGAATTTTTAGTAAGAATCTTTCGAAAAGTTTTGGTTCTTTGGTTAGAAACTTTTGAAAAGTTTTATAATTTTATTAGTTCAATTTGGAAGCAAATATCTTGATTTGAGACCAATTTTAAGCAATTTTGGGGCCGATTTTAATCAATTTAGTAACAGAAACTCTGTATTTTTTCAAAGTTAACACAAATATATGGAGTTTTCATTAAAAGGCTTAAATTAATTGTTTAAGTTTATTAATATGAAATAGTCTTTGTTTTTGAAGATAAATCGGAAATTTTTGATGATTTCCATTTGAGAATCTTTCAAACATTAACAAACTGGTTCATGAATTCAGATTTTATATTCATATTATATTCTAATTCAATACATATCCAAAATTAGCACATTATCAGTTGTAAACAGCAAAATCAGCAGCCAAATGTCGATTTTCGCGATAAACCCAAGACGATAAGCTGTTTAACTCGAGTAATTGTGGGAGTAATTATAATAAATTTAAAATATCTAAAAATAGAAGCGCATTAAAATGTGTATAACCGTTGATATTATTTATAAAATGATAGAACAGGATTAAAATAATCAAAGACCGCTTAGCAACTTCGCAGCTACCAAAACTGATTAAATTCTACATCAACTATAAATCAATCAATCTATAAATCAACTAATGCATTTGTTGTTAAATCTCAAAAACAATCTAATGAGTATCAAGCTGTTTTGATATAAAAATGTTAAATTAATTATCTGTATTTATTCGAATGAAACAGTCTTTGTTTAGCTTGCAAAGATAAGAAATTCTCAACATTTGACCAAGAGAGAGATTCAATAGCTATATTTTGGTAATTTCCATTTGAGAATCTTTCAAATATTGACGAACCAACAAAGATTTTATCACTGTTGCCACACCCAAATCAGTCAATGTATTGACAACGTAAATCTACAAGAATGTGAAAGAACGCTTCTTTCAGACAAGGCAAAGAAAGGTTCGAGTTCTTTTTAAGCCTTAGGCGTCCAAGAGATAGTGTTGCTAGTTTGCTCAAAGCCAGGGTAATTAAACTGATCGGGCTTCACAGACTTTTAAGCGTTATGAAGATAACGAACCTTCCTAACGAAAAGTAGGTAAGATGAAATGGAGAAAAACGAAAACTGATCTGAACATGTGTAGAAGTCATGAATCCATCAACGGTATAGACGAGGGCGCAACAAAGCCGATGGGAGGGTGCCACTGAAATGCGAAACCGAAGCGCGCTCGCTGTGTGAAAGCATGAGGCCTCGAAATTCGAAACGAGGCGAAGCGACGCCGCCGGTGTGACCGTCCCCTTAGTGATACGTGGAATTTTCCATAGCGTCTATTCGACGCTATCTTCTTTATTATTGTGGCAATTTTTGTTTTAATTTGGGGTAAATTGTGTTAATTGATAATTGGTAAATACTTTATTGTGGCCTTTAAAATATATGAAATAATTATTATTCCATAAAGGCTTAAAAACAATAAAATATTTTTGTTTTTCTCGCCAAAATATGTTTTAGAATGTTTGCATATTTTCTCCATGCATAAACGAACGTTCCTACACGTCTAATAACAAATTTTCGCGTGCATAAACGTAAGCCTGCCAATTACGCAATCACCATGTGGTAAATAAACATTTCCACACCTCTTTGCTCTCCGCTCGTCGGCCTTCAAAGTGCAAATCCAACCGATCAACCTGCTGCTGTGCGAAAAAATTCGCGGCAAGTCCGCGATGCCGATCAGTTCGCGTCCGCATCCAGCCGCGCATTGAACGCTCAAAAAATCTCTCAACGCGCAAAAATCGCAATATTCCACCGGCGCCAGAGTATGCGCAAAACAAACAGCAAAAGGAATTAATGCAACACCGATTTGCACAAACTAACAAGTCCATTCAGTCGACCGTGTGTGCATTGCGCTCTCCGACTCCACCGTGTTCATTAAATTAAGAACACAAGTCCACACGATTCACAGGTTTGCTTTTTCTGTATTTGCAATTTTTGCGAGGCTCACACACCCGCACAATACCCACAAAATGATCAACAAAAGGGCGACGAGTGTGTGATTATTACGCATGAAGTGTTAATTAAAAAGAGTCGAGTGCGCGCCGCCGCCGGCCCGCGGCAGGGGTGCATAAATACAGCAAAAGCGCGAAAAAAGTGTAAGTGCAAAGTTTTCAGCTGCTACTGCCCACTCGCCAGTGGCAGGAATAGCTGTAGCAGCAAGGGAGGCGCCCCAAAAACCGACAATGCGACGCCTTAATATAATGCTTTATTAAATTCCATGCATGCGATGTGCAATTAGCTTTGAATTTGAATAAATTTTCATCTTTTGCATTATTCACATTTTGTATTAACGCTTTTTTGTTCCTCGTCTTTCTTTGAGCGTGTTTGCTGAAAGTTGTTAAATGTTACATGGTGTCTGGTGTCATCTATACATTCATACAACGAATTATCAAATTTGAATAATGTTTAATCTCTGTTTTCGTTACTTATATTCAAATGGCGGACTTTAAATTAGAATATATAAAACCGCAACTCTTTTTTCATAAATAATTAAAGAAAATTGTTTGTTACGATGCGAAATCTGATAGATTGGCTCAGGTATGATGGCATAAAATAAATGGTGAGGTGCCTACTCGATTAATGGACTTCTTACACTGGTTGTAGGCAGCGGAGAGTAGGGATTGATCGCGAAATATTGTGGAATCCAAATAAATCCGAACCTAACACAACATGCTAATTGCTTATCACTTGACCAAGGGTCCAATGCGATCAATGAACTTTATTAGTACGCTGAGATTTCTTGGCGGTTTCGCTAATATGTTTATTGCTCTTTACACATTCATTAAGAAATGGTTAGAAGTATTTATATTAATTCTTCATTAGCGTATTAAAGCTGTGTCTGTTTATGTTGCATAAACAAAAATCGTTAAATATCGTTATAATATTGATTATAACGAGTGTTTATTCAAGTAATGAACTAGTTTATCATAATTATGTAGAAAAGTTCACGAAATCAAGTCAAAATGTCGAATTTTGGGATGTACCCGTTGATTTATTATGTTTTTTTAGTAAAAACAAACTTTTAAAGTTGTATAATTTGAATTAGTGCAATTTGGAAAGAACAAATCTCGTTTTTGGTCTATTTTAAGCAATTTAGCGCTTGAAAATCTGCATCTTTTCAAAGAAACACTATTTTTCTTTCAACGGAGAGTAATTGATTGATAATTATACAGAATTTTTATTAGTTTCATAGAAAATACTCGAATGTTAGAGGCTTAAATTAGTTGTGTGCGTTTATTTGTAGAAAATAGTCTTTGTTTGCCATGTAAAGACAAGAAATTCTTAATATTGTGTTCACTAAATCGGAAATTTTTGATGATTTCTATTTGAGAATCTTTCAGATCTTGACACACTTGTTCATAAGTTGATTTTACATTCATTTTACGTTTTAATTCAATAATTATCCAAAATTAGCGCATTGTCAATTATAAACAGCTAACAACATCCAGTAATCGTAACAGTTTTTGCACTCCAACCTAATTAGACAGATAAATTCAGATAAGTCAGAAGCCAAATGTCGATTTTCACGATAAACCCGGAGGCAATAAACTATTCAACTCGAGTAATTGTGGGAGTAATTATAGTAAACTTAAAACAGGTTAAAATAGATGCAGATTGAAAATTGTATGACCTTTAGCATGGTTTGTAAAATGATGGAACACGATTAAAATAATCAAAGTCCGTTTAGCAACTTCGCAGTTATCAAAACTGTATTTTCTTAGAAATCTTGAACACGCTACTTGAATCCCATAACAATAAACCAATCAATTTGTTATTAAATCTCAAAAACAATAATCTAGTGAGTATCACGCTGTTTTAATGAATGTTTTTGTTATCGTTGTTTAAAAATAGAAACTACAAAATGAGTTTGACCTTCATTGTCGATGATTATATTTATACGTTCACATTAATTAAAATCCGTTTGGCAACTTCGAAATTATAACCGGGTGATCTATAAAACAATAACAAAAATTTCAAAGCATTTACAATCTTAAATTGATAATTATGCCACTAAATGTAAACTCGACTTATAATTACCAAGTAATAAGGCGTAATGACTTATAAAACTTGGCATTTTCTTATTACTTACAGTTAGCGTTATTAAATAGCGTCTACAACTCCTCGTCAAGGTAGACAGCAATCGTTGGCATAATTTAATACGGAAATATACAAAACTAAAAACAAAAAAGTAAAAAAAAAATTCCTTGACTTTGATTCGAACAAACATACAAATCAAAGAAGGTGTCATTTTAAATTAAATTAAGATTATTAGAGCTGTTAATTTGACCCTTATTTTCTTTTTCTTTTGATTTTTGATATATACAATGATTTAATGATGTTTTTCTCGTTGTTACAGGTGGAGATGGTAAGCAATCATGGTACACATGCAACATGACACCCCGGGAACCTCCCCCATGTGGCTGCTTCTGCTCTACGCGTGCCTCCTGCTCCTTGGCAGCCCCATTCTGCTGGTCGTGGCGCTCTACTTCCCCCGCCTGCCTTTATTCATCCTGCGACGCGTGTGCGCCATCCAATTTGAATCCGTCTGACTGTGTCCCCAATGATTTCAATCTTCCAATTGGAAGTCTAAAGTTCTATTACGAACCGCGCACAAATACACTGTATAATAGTAGTCATAAGTTACCGAAAATTTAAGTTACTGTGATGTCTGCTTCAAGTTTTTTTTTAATCTCATCAATCCGCAGCTAAAAGTATTGTTAGCGAATAATTTTAATTGTATAGACGCTTCCTAGTCATAGCGTGTTTTAAAACGTAAGAAATCCTTGAAAAATTATGTAATTCTTTCAAGTTCATTCGCATTTATTCGTAATTTCATGGTCTATAATCATATTTTGTAGTTTATACAATTTATACACTTATAAACATATTTTAAACAAAACATGAAAATATCAAAACATTTATTTGTTTATTTCAAGATGATTTATACAAATAATCATAAATTATACAAATTATGGTAAAATTTTACAAATAATTGTTTATTGTACAAATGACAATTTGAGGTTATAATTGTACAAATTAGAAACCATATTTTGCTTGTGTTTGTTTCCTGGTGAAACGGTTGGACGCCCAGCGATTTTTCAAGTCTTGTTCGTTTGCCTTCGCCTGAAATTAACAATATTAGAAAACAATTTTTTTTGTAATTATAAACTTTGACGAAGGCAACCCACTGTACAAATGTTCAAAAGTTTGTACATCTCAGATTTCTTTTAAAAGAAAACAAACGGTGCCATCTTATAATAGAGACGTAAAATTCAAATGTCAAATTTTGAAATTGAAAATTCCAACAATTTCAATGAACCCTTTGAAAAATCTTACCTGTTGTGCCAAATACGTAATATGATGTTTCTTCTTACTCATAGCACTAATCGGTTCTTCAACCTTAGCAGCATGTTCGACCTCTGGATCGGTAAGTGCTTTAGCCCTCAAGATATCCTCATCAGTCATAACCTGTTCTTCATTGACATCAATTAATTTGATGTTTTGTGGTCGCATTCGCGAAGAACCAACAAGTTTTTTGAACTAGAAACCCATTAAACATTAGTAATAATCTTTACAATTAATAACTATAACTTACAGCTTCATTATCTAACCCTTCATATGGTTTTTCAGGCTCTGGAGCTATCGTAATCTCATCCAAATCATTCTGAGTGTGATCAACAATCTGCACAATCGGCTCCGGTTTAGGTTTCCTTCCACAAACCTGCTTCCAGGCATTTAAATCAAATTCCTCCACGTGAATATCATCATCCTCATCATCAGAGGTAAGTTTTACTGGTTTTTCGGTTGTATTTTTGGGAATTAATTTCTTTTTAATGACACTTTGAGGTATCATCGGTCTAGCCACATCTTTAGCTTTTTTAGCTACTGAATGAGGTATTAAAGACTTTGTTGTTATTGTAGAGGTTTTCGGGGGTGGTAGAATTGAGAATAAACCGCTAGATTTCTAAAATTTGAGTTTAAAATTAATATAATTCGATTCTTCTGTCAGTTATTGATTGATTAGAAATAT
>JAODAC010000739.1:0-39419 GCA_027575185.1 Mimaenictus wilsoni | reverse complement strand
TTCACGGTTATGTTCATGAGAAAGACAAAAATTGGAGCAGAATGAAAATACTCACAGATCTCGGTTTTATCCCCCCCCCCCCATTCATTTTAGTTCATACACCAACAAATACAACCAGTTGGCGCTGATTCTAGTACCAATTTCTACACAGGGAGTTGCTTATCTAGATATATCTATAATCTATGAACAAGATCGAGCCGATGGCGCGCACTACTTAGCTAGGCCAAAAAAGGGACGCTCAGAAGCGTTGCGCAGTTGCTACTCAGCTCGTGACCTTGGCGCGCAATTATTTCCTCGCGAGTTGTAAGTTCGCGGAGCTTCACTTAAGAAGGTTTGATATGCCCAGCAGAGTAAGCAACACAGAAGGAATACACGCAAATAATACGGTACAGACGCGTAGGAATAATGGTGTAAAAGAAATTAGCTTGATAATGCTGGACAAGAACTGATTTATTTCACATATTTCAAAGCGCAAGAAGCGTCGAAGATGGCAACTTATGTGGTTAGTCGGCCGGACGCATGCGCAGCTTGGCAATAAGTGCTGCTAACCCTACATATCAAAGGGCAAAATGTCCCTAGCAGCGCCGCGTCCTTGGCGCGAACAGATATTGATATCTAGAATAGAATAGAAAACATCTAGAATAGAATAGAATCTAGAATAGAACATCTAGAAGAAGGTCTCATTTTTTAATCTTTTTTCGTGAAGATTCCCTTAAAATTGTTAAATTGTTCGCGGACCGCGGTTCTTGTTTTAGTTAAATTTTATTTTCGTGAGGGTTCCTTTTAAAATTGTTATATAGTTGGCGGACCGCACATAGTAGTATAGGAGCTAATGCTGGATAGACTAGAATCTATCTGCCTCATGTTTTCTAATATTTTTTAAGTTGGTTTAAAAGAAAACGTAAATATCTAACAAGAAGATTGTCTCAATTTTCCAACACGACATCCTGACATCCAAAAAAGCCGTTTGCCACTGCGCTGTTGCATTAAATTGACCTGTAATATGAGGAATCCTGTCAATAACCGTTGTTTCATAATTTACTTCGAAATAAACTATATCTAATTATAAATAAATGATCTTAACAGAAAATATTAACATTGAACATTGCGAGAAATGGAGAGACAGAGAGTTATACACAAGTCCCAAGAGAAATTTAGTAGGTTTTCTTGGGATATTTGTAGGTTATGTTTTCAAATAGAATTTTATATTAATCCGGAAGAAATTGAATATTGGGGGAAGTAAACAGTCGTAGGAAAATGAAGTTATTATATCTAAAAATAAGCGATTTATTTATCTTCGTTGTATTTTTGGAGGTAAATGTTATTCTGTGCGGTTTTCGTTCTTTTTGTGAATAAAAGTTTCCTCTTTATAGAAAGAGTGTGTTTTCGGTACAAAAGTTTCGTTATTATATCTCAAAATAACCTATTTATACATCTTTCACAACTTCCCCAAAAGGTAAAAGTCGTTCCGCATGATTTTTCATCTTTTTATCACATTCAAGGGTACCGAAAAATGGTAAATCTTTTCCTCTTTATATGTTGTTTGTTCATGTCGTGCATAACATACGCGTACAACTTGTCAGCGCACATTTATCAGAGGCCCGCTTTATATTTATGAAAATGCACGCATTCGAGCAAGCGAACTGAAAACGCGTGAAATATGCAGCAAAAGCAGCGAGTTTTTTTTACGGGGTGGCTGACGTGCAGTTAACTCCGGTCTTCTCTGAAAGCGAGGGCGATCCGTGCCACTCGCCAGAATGCGGACGAGACGATACTAGAGAAAGACACAAAGATGACCTTATGTGACCTGCCTCAAATCGATTCTTCCCTCGTGGTCCTTCAGCTCTCTTACCTCTCCCTCTTCCACTCGTTTGAAGCATGGGGGGTGGTCTTGCCGCCGACCGACGTCATCATTTCTGCTTTATCTCCCCCATTCTTCGCGATTCGCCAGTGTTTCAGCCTATTTGCGATTTCAAAGGCACTCCACGCTGTCCTTAGAAAAACGAAAACTTTTCCAAGCCCAGGGCAAAGTGGGGAAGACAAGAGATAGGCCCATCGATCGTTTATGTGTACATCAGCATTGGTGTGGTTATGAAAAAGGAGAGAATTTTACAGTTTTTGGTTTTACTTCTTTTAAGTTATGATAATTTTGCTTCTGGCTTTGTATAGAGGTCAGGGATTCTTATTGTTAGCCTGAACTCTAGACTTCATTAAATTAGATGATAGAGTAACTAGCAATTAAATTTATTCATACTAGGGGACAATTTACTTCGAAGGTTAATCTAGGTGTATTTAGGTCCCAGTCAGGTTTATCTGGTCATAATTTACTCTAGTCTTAAAGGATTACTTAGATTGGACGTTGTATAATCTTGACCAACGCATTTTCGAATAAAAACGTCTCTAGTTACTAATTTACTGATCTAGGTAAACTTTTAATTGACGAACGATTGTTGAGGTAAAATTTGACAACGTACTCAGAGATGATATGCTATTCATCGTTAATCTTATGACAGTAACGGATTAACCACTTTGTGGTTAAGTACGAAACTCGAAAATGTTAGAGGGACTTCTTTTTTGAGGTGCTAGTTAAATGTTGAGGTCCTTGTACCCTGTTCTATACAAGTCAACTGGGCGTCGCCTTGAAAACTGTGCGGATTACATCAGTCCCTAAACACGTGCTTGTTAGTGTTTCTAATGGATCATCCGCTACTCTTTAGGGTATATCCTACTTGATGCACTATGATCTAAACTAGATAACTCCGATTGCATCTGTCTAGACTCTAAACATATGCAGTGAAAGTCTATACTATGACTCTAGATGCCAGACTGAGAACACTTTGTGCTTGGGTACGAAACTTAAAAATGATAGAGGGACTTCTTTTATGAGGTGCTGGTTAAATTTTGAGGTCCTTATTCCCGGTTCTGTACAAGTCAACTGGGCTTCCCCTTCAAAACTGTGGGGATTACATTAGTCTCTAAACTCGTGCTTGTTAGTGTTTCTAATGGATCATCCGCTACTCTTTAGGGTACTTGATAGGGTCTTACTTGATACACTATGATCTAAACTAGATAACTCCTATTGCATCTGTCTAGACTCTAAACATATGCAGTCAAAGTCCTTACTACAACTTTAGATGTCAGTCTGAGAAGGTTCTTCCTATAAATTTCTCCCTTCTCCATTTTAGGTTATAGTTATTTAAGCCGTTGGTCTTTGAAAGATCTTAAATTATAAATATCAAACTGAAACATATTGAAAACTCCTCAATGATTCTCCACTCACATCAATTTCTCCTCAATTGATACTTCGCTCTTTCTCTACACCCAATAAATTTCAATCTGAGCACTATAGAAAAAAATGCAAATGTAATTTATGATAAATTTCCGGCCTCGTCTCTCCATGAGGCACTCCGTCGGCTGGTAGCTGGCTTCCGGATGTACGGAAGCGCATTAAAGTCGAGCCCAAAGAAGATACCCAACCGCCGCGCCGCATCTGGCACACAAAGTGCTAAATTCGTTTTTCCCTTGCGTTGCAGATGCCCCAAGTAGCACCGTCGCCGCCGTCGGCCGTAGCAACGACGCATCCGCCGCCACCGCCGCAGCCATTCGCCGCCACTCCCGTCAGCCAGATTATGCGGTGATCGCGCGGGCGGCGCGCGCACACGTGTCTCACCGATTGCGTTCGACTGAGCTCGGCGCTGCTGGAAGGCGCATGTGAAGAAGGATCATGGGCTGTGGACACAGCAAGATCAACATCTATCCGAAGCGCAATCGCAATAAGAATGCATCGGCGAAGAAAACCGGTAAGTTCATCTTCTTCAAGTAATCTTCCGATCATTTCCGTTAATTCTACAACTGCTTCGAAAGACTTCTAACTCCTTCCATGAACTTTCATCTATCGATTCTCTTCGACTTTTAAGCAGTCTGTCCCATTTGTCTTCTACTATTCACTGAATAAATTTCACTAATATAACTCGAAGACTTCCGAAGTTATCACAACTTTATTCTACCTCTAACTAGTTCTTTATAGTTGTACGTACATAGAACATAGTTATGTTTAAACTAAGACACGATTATCGAAGTATTGTCATAAATTTAGGTTATCTACGGAAAGATCATCTTGATTTTATAGGTTCGATCAGGGCTTTCTTGTTGACGGAGCAGTTTCTGTTCCGTAATAAACTCAGATAGGTATATAAAAGATTTTTACTGCTCTTGGAATTGTTGGATGCATAAACTGGAAACATGGGAACGACTTTTTGTTTTTGTATGTGATAATCAACTGGGGGACATGAAATAGGTTAACTTTCAGGAAGGATTCGAGAGATAGGCAACTTAATTTACTGACGGAAAAGTCAAAAGACATATAATCTTGTGTTCACTATATTTATGCTTTGTCTTTGTTTATTTAATCTAAAGTCACTATCTTTTAATGTCAAGGATTTATATCTATATTTTTTAAGTATTTAATGACAGCTACTTGTATGATTGGTTACCAATGTTTTAAATGGTGTTACGCGGTAGTCGTAGTTTTTAAAAACATTAATTTACTTCTGTTGATTGCCCGGGACCAGGCTTAACTGGATCTTTTACTAACAATAAGTTCTTTGAGTTCTCGCGGCACAAGTTTTATTCAAACCTCACCTCAGACGTCAAAATTCAAAATACACGAAGTAAAAAAGCACAACGACTTTATTTAAACGGCACAATGAACACATAAATCTAAGAGCAAAATACAAGTAAACAAGACAACACACTAAAGAAGAAATTCTGCCTATTTCTTCCGGCACGTACCACGCTTTTATGGTGGCGCAGCATCCCCTCCCCATGTTACTTAGGGCACCCCCAACGTCATCGCGCAACAATGCAAACAAACTATGTTACCGGGCACTGCAAGCGTCGAACACCCTAGGCAACCAACTCAACAAATGCTTTTATCCATTTTATTTCTTGAAATTATTCAAATTTTTAAATTTTATCATGTTCAAATGCTGAATGTATGCATCAACATGATCCTAGATCCCAGACGAATCGCCTGAGTTGATAATATCATCAGCTTTCTGAAGCCGGCTTTAACGGTCTGTCTGCCTGCCTGTCTCCACGGATGCGTGATTGATGCGACATAAATTTGCCAAAAAGCGAAGATTTATATCGGCCGACGGGCGCGTGCATGCCAATCGCCAACAGTAAATATTGATCAACGCCGCGCCGCTTCCTCCGACGCGCCTTCCACCAGCCCCCCACGCCGACCATCGGGATTTTCGTTTAGATGCCATTAAAACGCTTCCATGAAATGGGTCTGTTACGCGGTAGTCGCGGATTTTTAAAAACATTAATTTATTTCCCGGTGTTGCGCGGGACCAGATTTAACTGGATCTTCTTAAGCTAAGTTCCTTGAATTAGCCGATGTGTTAAGTACAACTCACCACAAGGTCTCTGTCCACAAAGTACACGATTTCTAACACTTCAACGTCTTTATTGAAACAAAATGAACAACTTAACAAACACTCCCCAAAACTCCCCAGAGGAAAATAGGCCGAGGACTGCGCGTTCCACGTTTTTATAGTGGCACAAACCCCCCTTTTCTCCCCATTCCCGCCCTTCGACGGTTGCTGAGCTCGGTCAGCACGCCCCAAGAACAACTTAAGTGCTGCACGCAGGATTACCAACATATACTTTGTTCAAAGGTAATGGCGCTGCAAGCGCTGTTAAAATACAAATGAAATCCAGAACAATATGCAAATATGTAGGCAACCAACTCAACAGGATCACTGTACTCTCGCATCGATTCCTGTAATTGAGAATCCCAAGCAAAGGAATATGTAACATATATAACCTTGTCACAACCTCAGTCGCATATAACCTCAATTCAAAGCTACTCCACTTTTGCGCCAGTAGGCCACTCACGAGACGTGATGTGTTATTGCGCAGATGACACACAAAGCGACTGCCTTAATTAATGTTCCTGTATCTTCCTCTTGATGTTCGGCGCTCTAATGCTGAAGTTGAAGTGTGTGATCTCTCCGCTCCTTGGGCCATTCAACTTTTGTACTAGGAAGATGTATCAACAGGGGCGCAGATGTCGAGACGAATCAAGTTGTAAAACGCCGTGTGCGAATTTACAGACGCGTTCGGAGGTTTTCTCAGGCGTTGGCAGTCTGCCCGAATGATTGTCAACCGAACGGATACGCGGCGAGACGCGATGCCAGATACTGGTGAAGTGGGTGGTGTTGGCGGCGGTGGCAGGAGGTAGCAAAACGATGGGTAAACGTGCACATTGCCGCCGCAGCGAAATAAGGGAGCACGTGACAAGTAGCAACATATGAAAATCCCCATCACGAACTGGAGCAACAGTGTTATCACGGTATTATTGCTATTTATATACCTCTCTGACAAATATCCAGGCGTCTAGCTGTGAATTGAGGTTATGTTTGACAGGTTGGCAAATATTAAAGATGCGTTAATCAAATTTAGCTTTTAGGTTCATCTAAAACGTATTTTTATAATTCTGACTCGAGAGAGACAACTCCTTTTATATCTGGAATTCATTAATTATGTATTATTTGTCTTCTGGTAAATGATATCAATATCGACATTTGCGAAGAGTACATATATCTTAGTGTAAGTATTACGAAGAGCGGACGAACCCAACCTGAAATCGAAAACAGGATCGTTAAGGGAAAAAAGGTCATTGGTTGCCTAAATTCTGTCCTTTGGTCACAGCATGTGAGCAAACGTAATCAGCAGCGTATTACAGATCATTGTTGGACTTCTGGAGAAGGGCAGCCCGCAAATCTAGATGGGAACGGTGGAAAAACCCCAGGGTTGATAACCACTAAAATATTTACATTAATTTTTTTTACATCTTTTGTAACTTTTGGCTCGTTAGTACCCGACGATGCCTAACGGCGAAATGCACATCGTACGATTTATCTATTAAACTTGTAAAACGTTGACAAAAATTGTGTTTTCACATCAAAGTATTTGTTCTTCTACACAAATTATACCCTTAAATATCCATCTAAAACTATTTTAACACTTTCTATTTTAACTATAAATAATGTACAAGTACCTACTTGTGTTTCGTACTTGCAATACGTACTATTTACCGAAAATATTTAGCAATGTAACAACGATTGAATTTTTTTAAATTGGCATAAAATTAGAAGTGTTCACTGTAAATCCCAATATAACACTTTCATTTGAATGGGAGAAATGTAAAACGGTATAAATGTGTTTTTATAGCGTTATGAGAAGACATCAATCAATTTAAATGCTTACAATGTATTTGTACACTGATTATCCCTAATATTTTCCTAATTACACTGGTATATTTTCGTTTTGTGTCAATGGTGATAACTTGTAATCATAGGAAATAATAGTAAAGCGTGAATTACATATAATTCAAAGTTAACGCGCTAAGTTGGAAATACGTGAGGAGGAAGTTTACATAAATGTAAACTTTTCGAATGATAAACTTTTCAATTAATGCGATAATTATGCTCTGCGCACTGCAGCACGTGCAGCGGCACATGGGCTTTAATTAGTGCAGGCGTTCATAGCAAAACGCGTTAATTTTAAGGGATAAGATCATGAAAAATGTCGCATGCAATTTACGAATAGAGCATATATGGCAAGTACGTTGCACGGTTTCCACTAGTTGGAACATGCTACCTGCTACGTTTAACCTGGAATTACTAGTATCTCTCTGCTCCAGATTAATCTACATCAATAAATAACATTTTCAACAAGCAGTAAAAGAATTTGTAGAGCCCAAGAAAATATAAAGCTACAAAAGAGCAATATAAGGCTACTTGTTAGCCTGGTAACAAGTCATGACGAGGTCTTTAAACCTAGCTAAGATTGGTAAAGAGCACGTCACCAGGTGCAGATTATGTAAATCGGAAATAGAAACAGCCAACTGCACTGGGGTTGTCGAGAACCGATGGATGGAGGCTGAGGCATGTTTATAAGGAACTGTGGCGTTTCCCGCCACATTTTGGCATGCTTTAGATTTAGTATTTACATTTCTTCAACTACTTTTCTGTACCTCTATTCCCACATAATATCAGAGTACTGCGTAGGTTGGCGGATTAAATTGAACACCAAGAAAACACAAATTATAAAAGTAGAAAAGGGCCTACCCAGAGAAAACACTATTAAAGTCGGAAACAGATACATACAAAGAGGATTGAAGGCTAAATATCTTGGACTACATATTCAACAGTGCAGGAAACGTCGTATTAAATTTGAACAGCTCATTAGCGAAAGAGCCCAGGTAGCCAAGAAAACTTCAAGGAAACTATATAACGTGTTAAATACTCGTAACTTGAGCATTGAAAAGAAGGCCAATGTAATAAAAATGATCATTCTGAAACAACTTTCCTACGGACAGGAAATTTGGTCTGCTGATTACAACTTTATACCGTAGGACTTCAGTCGTACATTAAGAATGGCAATGCTACTCGCAACAGGGGAACATTACATTACCAGCAATGTCAATCTGCGGAAAATGGTGAACTTATCAGATCCCATAACCTCAGCGAAGGAAGCCGCTAAGAAACTTGTTAGGACCATCTCCGACTTGGAGGACGGCACGAAAGAAAACCTTCTCTCCCTCGCCCGTTGATGGGCGCTTACAATCTATAACACAATCAACTCTACGCAGAGTTTATATTTGGTATTGAGTGACATTGACCTTAGGTCAGATTCCCGTAAACGTTCTGGAAAAAAAAATAAAGAGAGTTCCGTCCGAGACTTGAGAGAGTGTGTTTGATTTCGTGTGATTCCCTGATTCTCTCACAGCAGATGACGGGTAGTCATCAGTCAGCAGCCTACGAAAATAGTCTGATAGTCTTTGGCTCAGCGGTACGGCGTCACAGCATTGTGGTGTTCACGATTTGGAAAGCTTTTGTCCATGACAGGGGTATCCCTACTAGGGAAACATCACTGCAGGTGCTAGGGATTCTAGATGTTTTTAAATTCAAGGGGAACTCGGTCAAAGAGATTCTAACTCTTTTAAAGGTAATCTCTGTTATTGCCAGTAAAATCCATGCAGAATAGACCACAGTTGATAGCAATAATAATATAGAATTATGTCAAATGTATTAAATTTCACCAATTTGTCATCGTTTATCAATTAATCACGATATAAAATCATTGAATGTGGTATGAATACATTTATCCGCGCTATACATGATCAAGATTAGCCGATAGTTGATTAATCACTAATTACGGGAGACTACAAAACGCATTAGCTATTAATACACGTTGGCCAATATATTGATTTCCCATTCTCGAGGCATTAATACGGTTGGTTAGTGTACTGCTATGCATTTTAGATATCTGATGAGCTCATTTATATCAATATTTAACTTATTGCAGTTGAATTGGAGTGGAAGTGAGAATTTTACAATGACTAGGTATATTTTAAAAATCCTCCAAAAGTTACAAACTTGCGAATAGGAAAAAACGACACTTGTATCATCAGGTAATTGTTGCAAATATTTACACATATTATGAACGAATTGCGGGCGTATCCTTCCACAAATGCGGTCGCGCTGCAACATTTCAAAGCGTGTTTATTTAATCAAGCAGCTAAGCGCGAAGATTGATTCGGACATATGCGTTCGCAGCCACTAAGTATCAATAAAATCGGTGGCCGGTCTCAAATATTTAGGAATCAATAGATGTGGCCGGCAGCGGAGGCGGCGGCGGTGAGAGCCACATCAAAGTCGTGATCGTATCGCCAGATACGCTACACACGTGCGAAATTCGGACAGTAATCTCCTAAATCTGTTGCGTGCTCCCTTTTTTCTGCGTAGATTCAGAGAGTTTCAGAGAGGCTACGTGTTGGCAATGGTTGATTTCAGGATATGAGCGGACAAAATTGTGTTACACTATGAAATTTTCTTTTAATGGAATTTTAAGAGTAAAAGTAATTTTTAAAGTGAAAATAAATATATTGGTTGCGAAACTATAGCCCATGGATAGTGCCAGCCCAATAATAAAGCAATGTTTTATGTGCTATTTCTTTCTAGAATATCATATCTTCAGATTTGATGCATATACATATTTGGTGGTGGTTTGTCTATGTGTTTGAGTGAACATTTTTGCGATGTTTTGTTAATCTGGCGTCTACACACGTGCGTTCGTCGCATGGACCTTAGTCCGACAATAGAGATATGGACACAAAACGCTCCCTGAGATCCAATTGGTTCTGGTCTGGTATTTGTCTCACCACCAGTCTTGGATAGTCCATGTGCCTTAGATCCAATTTTCCACTTTCCCTTATCTTTCCTTTTTCCTTTCTTTCGGTTAGACTGGCTTGGAATAACTCAGGTTATAAATACTTTTCTTTACGCTTATAAATTGCCTGATTTTAAGTTCTATTCTTAAATATTCAGGTTTTTGCGAGTTTTTTTATGGTTACCCTGGTAAAATGGGTAAATCTGAAGATTTTGGGTTAGGTAGATAAAAAACAGAGTTTTTTTATAAAATTTCAGTTTTATAAAAGAGAAATTCGATTTCTTTTAAATGCGAAACTCTGGTTTAATGACGGAAACATGACTATATAAAGCCAAACCCGGTTTTATAACAGTGAAAACCGGTGTTTAACATTAAAACGCTCGTTTTATGAATGAAACTTCGCTATTCCTAACGTCCGCGATTGTAACAGTGTTTTTGATAGTAAAATCCGGATTATAATACGTGAAACTCTGGTTTTATGGCTGAAACTTGGTCATATCTAGGCCAAACTCGGTTTTGTAACAGTGAACCCGGGTTTAATTAGTGAAACTATGGATTTACGAATGAAATATGGCTTTCATTGACAAACTCCGTTTTGTATCCTCTTTAATAGTGAAACTTGTGTTTTTGCTAAGTAAAGTTAAGTTAAATTAAAAAAGGTAAATTATGAAATCCGTTTTTTAAATCGTCAAACCCTCTCTTCTAATAATCAAAACCCTTTTCCAATTGTTCAGAGGACTTAACAATAATTGCCAAACCCGTTTGCTAAATGTGATTTATAAGTGTGTTTTCTATATGTTTTGTTGAGGTCTCGTTTTTAAGTAATGAAACCCTTCGGTTGTAAAAGTGTTTATTAGATTTAAAACAAGGTGTTTTGTTACCAAAACCCGGTTTTGTAATAACGAAACCCGGGTTTAAAGATATGCAAACCCGTTTTTTTAACATTAATAGTTATGTTAGTAATTTCGAAACTATTTAATAATAGTGAAAACCTTTTTTCAATAATAAAACCCTGTTTTATGCTTAAATGCCCAGCAACTCATCCAACGCGCAAAATAGCGCAAATGCGATACTACGATAGCGCAAAATATACCCTTTAGACGAGAGAGAGGCTGATTTGCCAAGTAAAGAGAGAACGTATCTTGCGAGGATGAGAACAGCCTCTACGAGAGCGGATGCAAAAAGATGTGATTGACTTTTGATAAATCTGAACACCGTACTAGAACACTGGCAACGGGTAGTTATCGACCTGCAATCTTTTGATATTTCTGGACATACGGCTAGCCAACCTAATACATGTCCCGTTATATTTTCCGTCCTACCAAAACCTACTGCGTTCATCGTGCTACAAAAAGGGGCTGGCGAGAAGGTCGAGAGTCCTTGTTGGAGTTGGTAACTCTTGATAGAGAAACATATAGCAATAGAAGAGAATGTGTCTTTATTATTCATAAACAAGTTCAAGTAGAACTAAGGTGTTACTTCAAAAAGACTACCAAGCAAAAAGAGACTACCAAGCTGAACTTGGAAAAATGTGCAATTTTAAAGAAACTTCTTCAAAGTGGAAACAATATAAACAAATTACTTCATAGTTAACTTCCTTAGACATCCTGCAATTAAACGTTATTTAATTTTGTCCATTCCAACGTTGAAATCATCCACCATACCTTTTTTACTTCAAAATGTAATTCCAAAAATAAATTTGCAGTGAGCGGGCACGCTACATCAGGGAAACACCTGTCGTTTTAATCATACGGATGTAATAACCGGCGGTGTAAAGGAGGAAGAAGGCTAGGTGCTTTTTAATTGCTTATCGAACGTTAGCAGCATTAATTTACTAGCTCCCAGCGCTACTGATGTTTGTACGAATACAGTTGTGCAATCTTCCTGCTAATATTAATTACCCATTAAAACAGAACGCCTGAGGAATACTCTTCCTAGGATCACCGTAAAACTCCCGAGAAAACTGCTTCGGATGTAGTAGCTAATTGTAAGATTAATACATTATTTCTATTTTTAAAAACGTCGATTCTAATCTACTTGTACCTTAGTATAATTAATGACATACTGATGAGCTTTGTGTGTTTCACTGGCAACAAGTTGCCTCTGAAACATATGCGAGGTTTCCCTGGGTATAATTGAATTTGGAAAGTTTTGTAATAGATACCGAAACATTCTCACACCTTTTGATTATGCCGAATTATACTGGTGTATTTAATCAGACCGGTGATGGAGGGACGATTTAATCTAATTACGCCTGGTTGGAATAAAATTGAATTAAAAGTTGCTAATTTCTCGGTGTAACGAATTGAAGTATAAATATTAATCAGATTCCTTGATGTCTATGTTGGCACTTTGATATGATGAAATTTCCTCTCTTTCCAGTAACGCCGGAGAAAGCTGAAAGCGTTGAGGAGGAAGCTGAGAATGGAACAGTGGTAACTGGCGAGGAAAGCGTTGAGGATGTCGACAAGAAGACGATCAAAGTGAAGCCATACGGTGGACCGCTAATTGCCCATCCGTGAGTATCTCTCTGCGTCCAGCTGGTTATTGTTTTAGACCTTTAGAGCCCGAGTGGCGAGCAGATTAAACCGAGTCTTAAGGCGATATTTGAAGCGATTATCTCTGTTCTTCTCAATGTGTATGTTTTGCTTTGTTTTGCAGGGAGTTGTCGGCGAGCCAGAACAATTTCTTTAAGATGCTGGACGAGAAGATTGAAAGCGTGAGTAAACGAATTCTTTGCAAGAAAATATATAAGATTCGAGGTCGGTAGAACTTTTTTTTTACAATAAATCTAAGATTTTATTAAATGTTCGCGTCGATGTTATGAGGTTTTCTATTTTATTTTTTAGTTTTGTTCGTTTTAAGTTGGTTGCCTGGGATGTAATGTTGGAATGTTAGAATTTAAAGAGAAAAGAGGAAATGTTGAATCGTTTCATGTCAAATCTGATTAGTGTTTTGCGCTAAATGTGCTCGGCAATAAAATGAAATTATTCAAATTCTGTATAATGAATGAGGGAATTATCTGGAAAGGAAGATTTTATGCGTAACAAGATAAAACTTTATTCGCATCCTGGCATTTCAGCTTTTTCTTTGGTTTGGAGATACATGTCTTTAGTGAAAGACTATTTTTCTTTGATTTTTCCTGTTTTTGACTTGGATTTTTTATGATATACTTTTCATGTTTTAGGATAATTGTTTCTAATGTAAAATACAAGTTAATAAGAATATTCCAGATAAAATAAATTAAAAATTATTTTTAACTTTATAGGGTCCAGATTACGATTCGAGCAGCGAAAACGAAAAAGCCCTCGAAAAGGAGCGAGTCACCACGCTGCTGCGCGACTGGGAGACAGCTAGCGCCGGCTCCCGCTCCCTACCAGCCACCCCCAAGCGACGACCACTCGCCGGCGGCGGCAAACCCCCGTTGCCACCCAACACCGCCGCCTTCAGCGCAACGCTGGTGCATCAGTCCTACGGCGTGACGCCCTACCGACAGGCGTACGCCACCCCCGTGTACGCACCGCCACCCAGCCTGCACCACGCTCAGCAGCAGCAGCAGGTGGCAACGGCAGCCGCCTACACCTCAGCGCTGCAATATCAGGCGCTCAGCTCACTCTACGGCCGCCAGTACAGCCAGCAGGCAGCACTGCTCGGCTCCAGCCCGGTGAAGTCGTACACAGCGGCGCCGCCGGCCACCGCCTCGCCCAAACACATTCCGTCTTACCCCGGCGCCGCGGTGGTCGATGGCGCCGGCGCCGCCGCCACCGCCTTCAGCCCCAAGCTGTACAAAACGGCGCGCCTCAGCAACGGCGATCTCATCCAGCAGCAGATCTACCAGCAGCAGCTGCAGTACCAGCAGGCGCGCGAATACCAGCAGTACAAGCAGTCGCGCGAACAGCAGCTCATCCAGCACCAACAGGGCATGCAGCAGGCGATGCAGGCGGCCGCCTTCGCGCCCAACCCCAACGGGCGCTCCTATCAGAGCAGTATTCACATACCGATCGTGCAGAACGATATTACTCAGTATGATCTGACGTGATCTCGGCGGTGATGCATATCGATATCGGCCACGTGTATGGTGACTAGTGAATATAGAACTATTATCATCAGTATTTATGCTAAACGCCAAAAAAGGGAACTTATCAAACAATAAGCTAGGTCAACGTTTCGCTTTTAACCCAACATGTTTTCATCGCGATTACTTAGGGTCCAAAAATCTTCATTTTTAGTCTTGTTCCTGAAAAAGAAGCATCAAATCCTTATTTTTAGATACTCTTATCATCCTTGAACTTAACAGTCTAGACTACGGCTAATGAATTTGCTTATAATTTGTTTCAGAACGATTTATTTTCTCAATTCTAAACAAATCAAAATTTGGACTATTTCCACCATAGCAATATCACAACGCAACTAGTTGGAATTGATTCATTTTCAAAAAATTCAGCAAAATTATGCAAATTCATGTAGCATAGTTTAGACTCTTAACAAAAATTGAATCTAAAAACATCGCCAAAATAAACAAAACCAAAGAAATGTGCCAAAAACAGAAATATGAACACATTCAAGAAAATACGTTCCATTAGACATGATAAATTTTCATAATACACGTTTTCACCCTCTACTTCCCACAAAAAAAAACACCTAAAATGAGATTATAGTCAATGCGCCATGAAAAGGCCAGTAAATCTAGATAAATAAAAAGAAATTATGATAAATTTATGTTGGCATTTGAGTAAGTCAACTATAAAGAAACATTTTATTGACAAACCGAAATTTCTATACCATCACAGTTTGCTAAAATTATATATTCATCATTATTTTGTTATTCAAATTCATTTTTTAATACTCATACCGGCGTTATTATATACAATAAACAAAATTTTACCTAATTTTTTATGTACATCGTTTCAACTCTAAATACGTTTAAACAAAATGTGTCTACAATATTATATTGAACATTTTAACATAGACAAATCTTGCGTGTCGTACGCAATAAAATATTCCCTGAATAAATGACGGTATTAAATTAATTATAATATATGTATACAACACCCAAGCGTGGAGGAAACTAAAGTAATATCTATAGTTGTTAACAATAAATGATTAAAAAAAACTTGATGGCAAAGAATATAAAATGTTTAAAGTTTCTAAATTTGAGACATATTTATAGATGTACATAAATTACGAACGTTTAATATGGAAATGAAAGACACGAGAATATCCGATTGGTAAAGAGACAGAAATTATGTTGAATATCTCACACTGGCAATAAATGTATTTCTTGTAAATATCATAATATCGTGTATACTGCATTGTTTGTAAAAATGAAAAGAAAGAAAGCACACATAATATATTATACTTGTTAGATTCCTAAAGATTGTTAATTTGGTTCAATTCGAACAGAATTTGTTTTCTAGGTGGAAAATTATGGGGCCACATTAAATTTAAGAGGATTGTATATACATATTGAACATCAAGTTATTTATTTATTTTAATGCATTTATTATTATTTATTAATAATTTTATGCGAATAATTTTCTAGGGTGAAAACAATACTGAAAACTTTCATAAAATTAAGGAGCGGTTTTAAATCAAAGGAAGGATAATTGGATTGAACTGTTTTAGTTTCCAAACTTTGTATATATTCAAAACTTTCAATACAAACGAAATTTGAGAGGGGCGCGTTTACGGCAGCACGCTTGATTAAATATATTTGCAAAGCGGGCAAATATTGGCGCGCGCCCTGATTAGTCGTGAGTGAAAACTTTGAAGGGCATGGCGGCGGCAATTTCTGCGGCTGTGGGCGGTGTCGGGGCGAAGGGATCGCGCGGTATCGCCGTCGGCAGGTCGCGAACGATGGCGGCGAGTATATTCTCGTGCACCCAACGCTCCGGCTGGTCGCCGTTGATGGCGGTAGCCGTTCCACCGCAATACTTCCGCAAGGCGCCATACTGTGTGCAATAATATTGCAGCTAAAACAAACACGCAATTAATACGAAATTTGATCCCTTCGTAATTCGATAAATTTGCCCTTATCGATCTGCGCATATATACTTCGGCGTTAATCAGATCAAGTTTGTCCTTGGGATGCACCTGCAGGCGCTCCTCGGTGATAATGTCCGGATTGATATCAGGGGTGACTCGTGTTATGCTGCCGGTGTCAACGTTCACTTGCCGTTTGGTGAGGCGTTCAATACACACGTTGAGGTCACACTCGATGAAGATGACGCGATTCGGCGGCGTCTCCAGGCAGTCAATGTACTTGAAGTCGGGCTCGTTGTACGGAAATCCAGTGAGCACCCAGCCCTGTTGGAGGCATTCCAGGTTCAGCAGGCGTTTGTTCAGAATTTGGGTTAGTAGCGCCGAGTTGAAGCAGGCGCGTTCGCCACATGCATGGAGTTTACGACCTAGTTCAGAATCGGAGATCCACGCCTGGCAGAGTAGATACTCAAAATCGACTACGCTCACATGAGGACCATAAAAAATTAATTAATAATAAACCAGATATTTAAAAAATGTGTCAGTACTAACTATTAATAATGTTGAGTTTATCCGCCAATAATTTCGCCTGCGTTTTTCGTCCACATCCTCTTGGTCCCAGTATGACAATTCTTGGTTGTTTAGGACCTTTCTCGATATTTTCAATCCTGATCAAATCTAAGCACTTGGTTACTAACGCATCCATTGCTGAGTCGTCCAGAAATACTTCAATTAATTTCTTTTTGAATATTTCAATCACGCCGGTGATGTTACGGCGAAATTCAGGCCAATTTAGACTCACATCGCAGTAAAGAAGATCGTTCAAATTTGGAGCGTATGGAGATATCAGATACAGGATATGCGTTGGTAATATACCAACATCAAGGAGTTTCTGAGCTTCTTGTTTGGTTTTAATACAATCTAAATGAATCAATGTATCAAATTATGGCAAGTCCACATGATTTACTTTCTTTCATTTTGATATTGTTATTTTATAACAGTATTGCGCCTAAAATGCTCTGAATCTAATAATAAGTTGAATAAAATATAATTTTTCATGCATATATCTTTTATTTTTCCAGTAGCGACATCAAATATAGAAAAGTCAAACAACAAAGCTCAAATTTGAAAAGCTCAAGCAGAATATAACTATAATAGTGACCAAAATAGTTTGAAAATTGAATACAAGATGTCGCTACTAGTACTAAATTTATAATACTTCGATAGCTACAATTATTATCTTTTACTAATTACAATTTTTTACAAATTTGAATGCAATATATGTAGTATATAATTTATTAATTTATAGTATATACTTACCAACAATAATCCAACCATATTGCGAGATATCTCCAGTATTTGAATTGAGAAAGCTCTGAATACCCAAAATCACGTCCGATGGACTAATACTATTAGCATTTTCCACGCGCAGAAGTTTTGCAATCATCTCCCTCGTGATCACGCACATTCGCGTGAGACTACTTATCTGCGTCGCCACCTCCACCAGATTTATACTCGAAGATCCCAGAAGTATTACGTGCGGGATGTGAATGCTTTGCATCGCACACGTGAGCAAATACTTGATGAAAAACGTATGATCATCGGGCTGTTGAATCACCAACTCCCTCGCAATCTCATAAAACAATTTGTAGATGTTGTGCTTCTCCAAGTACGGCATATGCCACGAGGGCATTTTCATCTTACGCTTCGTCGGATCGGTCATGGTAGCAATAAATGTTTGATATAATAACTTGGTATAAGCTTAAGTAATAACGCGGTATAAGATAACACTTGTTACAAAATCATTTATTTTCGAAATGTCATTTGAATTACCGCAAAGCATACAAACGTCACTTTACAAAATTAAAAATGAGCAATGGTTAGTAACGATTGCAACGCGAATGATTGTTTTTCTTCCTATTTTCTCAAATATACAAATTATTTGCGGCAAATGAAAACACCTCCATGGAATATTAACATACAGCACATGTTTACGTTTCACTCTTCCATAGTTTTATAGTTTTGTCATTCTCGAGCGCAGCAGATGCAATAATATTTTCGGTTGGATGACACGTTGTGCAAAGAACAACGTCTGTAAAGTATAAACACGCACTTATCATCAGATATCAGAATGTGATAAAATGAAAACGTATACCTGTGTGTCCTTGCAATTTCTGGACGATTTCCTTCGTCTGAAGATTCCAAATGTAGACCATGTTATCTTCGGAGCCGCTCACAATCCACTTACCACCGGTGACGGAGAAATTGGCGAAGATGCAATATTTTTCGTTCTTGTGGCCCGAATACGTCTTCAGACACTTGCCCTTGGAATAATCCCAGAGTTTTAATGTGTTGTCGAGTGTCGCCGCCAGAATGTATTTGCCATTTGGTGAAAACTTCACGAATGACACTGGTGGATTATCGTCGTCGATGAGTGTCTTTAAACATTGTCCTGATGCGGTATCCCAGATTCGACTATAAGAAAGACAACAAATAACGTTTAAAAATGTTTTATTCCAGGATTGAAACGAGTAATTTTGAAATTTATTAAATATTACGAGAAAAAGAACTTACCATAAACCATCATAGCTGCTACTAACAATCAGTGATCCATCTCGATTGAAATGCACAGCACTGACTGGATCTGAATGTGCCGGTAGAGTCTTCAAACATTTTCCTGTGCGAACATCCCAAATGCGTACCGACTCGTCAAAGGAGCCCGAAACGATTAAATTCGATTGTGGATTGAAATTACAGCAGAAAACATAGTTGCTGTGACCTTTTAATGTCTTCAAACACTTTGCTGAGCTCAACTCCCAGATTTTCAATGTTTTATCATCACTTGCAGATACTAGAATTGATAAGTATAGCCAAATTAATCATTTCAAAGTAGTAGATGTTATCCCATTGATATAAAAATGATTACAAGTGAAATATTTAAATAATATAACTCTTGTCAAACATTTAAAATCAGAAATTAAGCATTCTAACGTTTCTGAAATGATTTTCATTAAAAAAATCACTTTGCAAAATGTTAACATATCATGATAAACATATTTCAACAATTGACAAAAAACTTACCTAATAATCGGCTATCACTGGACCATGCTACATCACTGATACCAAGTTTATGTCCTGAAATAGTTTTCTCAAATTTCCCATCATAGGCTCCCCATATTTTGATTAATTTATCGGCAGCTACAAAAAACAATTACACAAAATCTTATTGGAATTCTCAAACAAATAAAAGCAAAACATACATGAACTAGCCAACCATTCTCCATTGGGACTGAATTTAACTGAAGATACTGCTTTTGTATGGCCAGCGAGTGTGAATTTCAACGTGTAGTTAGGTTTCTAAAAAAGTCAAGGCAATCCATGTAACCTACAACTCTTTGCTGCATGAGCAAAACATACCAAACTGCTTGATTTGTTGGAACCGCCTGTTGGCGTCAGGCTATTACTCGACGCCGTCTGATTGCTGGCCATTTGACTGGAGTTATGCATGGATTGTACGCCGCCCAGGGGCATCATACTCGCCCTTGTAGCCTACAGCGAAAGCTGAGAAGAAATTGCACATTGAATTTTGCGTTTGAAATTGTATAAACATGGCCATGTGCAAAGTTGCACACGACGTACACTTTTTCATATTGTTTTACGTCACTTACCTGATGTAACTGTTGCTGCAGATATTTTACTTTAAGCACTATGTGAACTAACTTCGTACGTTTAAAACGCCCGTGATAATGCAGTTTTGCGTGAAATTCGCGCTTCAATACATCGCGCTCGAAACAGACACCATTAGTAAATGGCGTCCAAACATCGAAAGTGACAGGAATTTACAAGAAAATGATAGGCAACCAATTCTACACTAAACGCATTTTTTCAAAACCAAATTACTGTTTTATTCATCTTTTCTTCATTTTACCAAAATGTTTACGTTTCTGTATTGATTTTATATCACCAGCCTTTACAGTACCATAAATATCGAGGATATCACTTTTCAATTTGCGTTTTTTATCGAATGATTTCCCTTTCGCTGTTGCTCTTCCAGCATTATTTTTTCCTAACTGTTGGAATTTGTTTTGTTCCTCCTTGGTTACCTTTTCCTTCTTCTTATCTTCCATTAACAATTTGTAATTTTTATACTTATTTTTCTTAAGTTTCGCACCTAAAAACATGTTTAATATCAATGTCAGTTGAGAAAAAAAAAACTGTTGAAACTCACCAAGTTTTATTGCCAGTTTAATTTTAGCTTCCTCTTGTGTAGCAGCGTCAAAACCAGTCATACCAAACTTGATAATTTCTTGTTTAGCTCGCTTCATATTGAGTTCAGGAGCTTCCTTGTGGGAATGTTTAACCACTTTAGTCTCAGGTACATCTGGGTCTTCATGTTGTA
Organism: Mimaenictus wilsoni; assembly: GCA_027575185.1. Lineage (NCBI taxonomy): Eukaryota > Metazoa > Arthropoda > Insecta > Coleoptera > Staphylinidae > Mimaenictus > Mimaenictus wilsoni. The sequence continues at coordinate 18,796 of JAODAC010000739.1, read as the reverse complement.
GGTGCTTACGTTTCGGTTTGTAGGATTCATACGATACTGCGACGAAATTTTTCGCAGCCTTTTTACTGTTTAGAGAGGCTTTTGTGGCAATAAAGTTAGAATCCATTGTAAAATCTCTCTGTTTTAGATATTACACGAGAGAAATTAGAGGTTATGGAGTTATAATATAGGCAACTTAATCTACATGAAGTTTTAATTTTTTTTAAATCTTTGAAATAAAATTTTAGAAAATTGTAGACTTTTATCTATTAATAAATAGGCTTGGTGCGGTTTCTAAATCTCCCAGTTTGTTACTCTTTTTAACTAAATTCACCTATATTTCTAAACCAACTAAAGAACAGAGAGTTAGTTATTCTTGGAGCCATGCATCCGATATGGTCTAGTGGCTAGGATAGCTGGCTTTCACCCAGCAGGCTCGGGTTCGATTCCCGGTATCGGAATTCCTTTTTCCAATATTTAATTAATTGCACAAAAATACTTCTTTTGCTCTCATGCAAATCCACAGACTACTTAATAATTTTTCATTTACATCCGAACATTTTAAATGATATCATTCATCGGATCCAAGTCCAAATGGTGAAACTGAAATATGTAATTCTAACTTGGTTTTAAAATAATTTCTAATATAGAAGTCGTTGAATTCATATTCATGCAGTAATTGTTTCTTCATTAAATGTAGTTTGTTTTGGTATATCCTCGGCAGCCTAAGATAGTGTGAACATTAAGAAATCTAACGTATAAACAATAGTTTTTCAAAAATTGAGTATAGTTTTAATTTTGTCAATATTTTCATGTTTTCCCTAATCCTAGGATAATAAATCATGCACCATTCGATTCAGAGAGAAATTTGCTTCAAACTACTGCGATATTTGCCATCTAAAAAATCATACCCTGAATTGATTGCAGGATTAAATTTTCGGCCAAACTCTGCCTAAAAATTTTCTATTAATAACCTATGTACTTTTAGTCTAACAAAATTTAAACAAATATTCATTATAATTGTTGCATTTTTATTAATGACACCGGGCTACAATCCACAATTGTAACATAGAAACAGGTACCTCTAAAATATATAATATATGTTTATACTATGTACACAATCAATAATAATAATAATAGAAATGTATGTATATTAAAATTAGTTCAATAACTAACGCATAAAGTCGCAAAATAAATATTATAAACGAAGAGGTTTCAGGTGATTAATTATTTCGTCGTCATTCGATCTCAAAATCGTCTAATCATTTGCTAATAAATTATAAACGATCGACGCTTCCAACATACCAAAACATTTCCTTCACAATTATTTTACATATACAAAAAACGAAGTGATATACAAAATGAATTTACACAGCGTGTAAATGCCATAATACAACCGGAAAAATGTACAAACTCTTTGCGCACAGCTAATGAAAATACAACTTAAAGAGCATCAAACAAAACTAGACATCATCGTCAATCATCACCAAAAAATAGGCAAAAAAATCAAATAAATAATTATACATTTATAAAAATATTCTATATACAAATTTATACTTATTCGTAATTATTTTGAATGCAATTAATTTAAAGAATTACTCTCTTGTTTCTTTTTCCTCATGGACTCTCCTCACAATTTCATAAAACGTCGTAAAATCGCACAAAACTGCGTTAAATCCCCCGAATTGATTTCTAAACATGCGACACACAAACATGTAGCAATTATTTCCGATTTAAAATACGAGACTTATCTTCTTAATAACTCCTTAATACTTCTGTTATCAAAATTTTGATTATGTCTGTTAGGTATCAGTATCGGCGTATCCGTATAGTATCTGGTAGATATTTAGAATAATATGTACAATATTCCTCAAACTGTTTTCTCTGTTATATTCTTTCCTTTGATGACTAAAGTTTGGATTAAGTACACGAGCACAAAACAGAAAGAACAAATTGCAAAAACAATTACTGGCTGCGTTTAGCATGGCAATCAATCTATTCAGATTTCCATAGTTTTGTCGTTTTGATTACAAAATACTATGTGCAGGTTATGTATGATATAGGTTAGGTTCATGTAGCACGATTAATGACGATTTGATTTGTTCATTTGTATTTTAAAGTGGCGATACTAAAATATCTGTGGTGATTCCTCTGTAATATGAATATTTGTTTCGTTTATTCTGTATTTTCTGCTTGTCACAAATGTTTTGCAATTATTGTAATAAGTTGCATCTATTTAGAGTCCTGCACTATAACTGGTTAGGTTAATTGTGAATTTGATTCGATAACGCTGGTTTTATTTCCTTGGAGATAACTCAAGACAAAGCAATTCGTTATATATCACAGTGCGTTAACGCTTTCGGGACGCGAAACAATCCCGAAAGTCGTTAATATCTTGATGTAGAGACAAAGCTGCCTCCTTCACAGGAGGTATAAGCATACTATTTGTTAATATTTGTAAAAAAAGAAACCTTTCGGAGTGTAATTTGAAAGAAATTGACAATTCATGGTACCTTTCATTTGTTATTGTCGCATTTGTTTGTTTTTTTTTGTCGCAATGACTAGTTTGTTTCAGTGATAATGATTATTTAATTAGTTGGAATGCTTGAAATTCATGCTGTGACTATGAAAAACTTGATAAAAGTCAAAGAGCGTGAAATTCACACACTCTCAGACTATTAAAACGCAACAAAAACGTTTTTCAGCTAATCTCTTCTTTTCTCATAAAAATCATTCTCAATGATAATCCCAACATTAAATATCATAGTCGTATATAAAAAGCCCAATAATATGTACATATACATGGAATAGTTGTGTACTAATTGTTATGCCTTAGTTGTATGTATTAGAAATTTCCGTATATCGTTTTTTTGCCATTTGTTGCATTATTCGTTAAAATATGCGCTAAAAATGTATTAAAATGTCTATGTTTTCTTATGCTAGTTGGTTGTGTCGATAGATAAAACGGTTTCCAAATGTTATGCATGCGTAATTTTCTTTTGGAGTAGGCGATTTTTGCACGAGATGCTGCTTCTCTTTGGTATGTGTTTGCCTGCAGATCATTAATCAAAAAAATATTCCTAGCTCTTCATTCAAGTTGTTTCGTAAATTGGTCTGTGTTGTCACTAACGGCTGCTACGCAATCGTCCATGTTTCTTCCTCTCTTCGGTTGATTTCCTCACAGTTTCCTTTTTCAACTCTTCAGGTCTTTTCTCTGGAGTCTCGCTAAACGTTGGAGTTCGATGGTTGCTTGAAATTGTGTCCAATTCGGCCATTGCTTCTTGTATAGCTTTTTCCAGTTGTGGGTTTAGCTTCCGGCCCCTGTTAAATACACCAAAAGTTATCAAACACATTACCAAAAATAAATAAGGGAAGAAAAAATTGAAGAAATGTCATGAGGTTGTAGAAAGAGAAAAAAGAGACAAAAACTGGTACATTTTGATACAAAAAGGAATACATAACAAAAAATGCGGAAATAAGGCAAAATATGAAAAGAAAGAAAAAAACACAGAAAGGTAGAAAAACAAAATCTGGGTAAATGAGACATAAATAGGAATATGAGGAAAAGATTAACATAAGTAAAATGAAAAATGTGCAATTTTATTCGGTGTGGCTCTAAATCTCAAATCAGGGAAACTCACGTCCTTGACTTCTTGCCAGCGCGATGATGCGCTTCTAAGCCCTCGGTGAGCGTCCGCAGGACCCCCGGATCAACGTCGGTGACCCGGTCACCAACGCCAAACCATCGGACGGTGACCACCTCGCCACCTTTGACCGCCATCACTTTTCCCGGCCACGCCGGACACCCGTTCGCCGGGCCCCAGACTAAATCGCCCTCAATGAGCACCGGCTTCCTGGTTCCGTCCACCACGTCTGTCGAAATATCACCCAAAATGAATACTGTCCTCACCCTGACTCTAACCGCACAAGAAAAAGCCGAAAGCGATGATAGAAGTGTATCGCAAATGATTTGCTGTGTGAGTGCGCGTTATTACACAGATTGCACAATTACGTGAATGCATCGTGTCGACGTGAAGAGGACAAAAGACAACAGACACCATTGTTGAGTTAAGTTAGCCACACCAAGTAAAATTTCACACCACAAAATATACATTTTTCAAATGAGAAGGAAGCCAATACCAAAAATGAATTTAGTTTAAAAATATACCAATTTAAGGCCCAGTTTAGTTCATTTTATAGCCTTCAAGGGATGTTCTTGGGATAAGGGTGAAAAAAAATGGTACGTACCATGATGGTGCTCATCTTCATCGAATAACAAATGCGAATTACGCGTTTCCATGACAATAAGAGTGTCACTATGTTTTCGTTTTTGTTTCTCCGCGCTTCTACTGCTGACGACGTTGTTTTCGTGTCTTTTGATACCATCGCCAAGAAAGTGCATCATGGTGGATGACTCAGCGTAGGCAACACGAGTCGGGGTTGTTTTTCGTTGATTCACATCCGTATATTCAATTTTGGGTGTGTTGCGCCACATTGTAGTGTCTAAATCGGTGGTTACCATCTCCGCCGAGTCTGGTTCACTACTAGTTATGCAATGTACCATCGCCTAAAATATAGTCATACCAATGTCATTAACATTATTTCAAGATGAAGAAACAAAAAAGGCAAGAAAATGAATGAAAAAAAATTTGAAAGACATACCATTGAAGAAGAACAATTTGAAGGTGCGGGTGATAAACCATCATCAGTGCTACCACTATGCGTTGTTGTATCCGCCGTGGTTGGACTCTGACCACCTGGTGCCAAAGGACTCAAGGTAGTCGTGTCTGGTGGACTGCCGGCGCTAGCACTACTCGTGCTAGTCTGACAGAAGGTGGTCACACTATTCGTATTAGCATGTCCGTTAACCGCTGTTTGTGTGGAGACGCTGTTTCTGTAGTTGATCTGTTCAACACCTTGTCGTTGCTGCACCAAGACAGTCTGAACGCTTTGTTTGTCAGCGGAAATCATAAAACTCTCCATATTCTGTGGGGCACTGGGTTGGATACTCTGTGATGATGATGCCGACGGTTGAGTGGGGTTTTGTACTTGGGAGTTGTTGCCCTGATTGGCGAGCATCGTAGTTTGCTGCTGCACAATGGTCGTATTCTGCTGGACGAATGTTGTATTCTGGTTGGTCGCTGCTTGACTGGCGGCGGCCAAATTGGCGGGTACCATCAGAGTTTGCCCACAGGTGATGTACTCAGGTTGTTGTAGCGACTGTTGCACTGGTGTTGGGCGGATTTGGGGACTGAAAGTTACCTGAAAGATTTATTCATTATAAACTCGAACATTTTTTAACTGAAAGAAATTGGAAGCAACTTATTTTTGTTATTTTAAAATGACTTCAGATAAATAAGAAATAAATTATTTTACCTGCTGACCAGGACTGACACTAGCAACAAGTGGACTCAATTGTCCATTAAATTGAGCCACAAATTGTCCTCCACTTGTTGGACTGAGAAACTGTGCACCAGGACTATGCTGCTGTTGGATAATCTTCCCCTGTGGTCGTATCACCATTCCACCAGGAAGCAAACCTTGTCCATTCGATCCCACAGTAAACATCTGGTTGTTGGTCTGAATCGGTGTAAGCACATTCTGGCCGTTTACATTCTGCAGTTGCAGCTGCATCCCAATACTGTTATCCTGCACAATTGTCGCGGTACCATCAGCGTTCATTACCATACCCGTAAGATTCGTCGGCAGAACAAATTGCTGTATCGTCGGGAAGTTCTGCACCATGCCCTGGGCCAAATTCACAGGCTGCAGCAGATTGATAGGCTGTGACTGCGAGTTGATAATCTGTGCCGTATTAGGCATCTGCCCATTCATGACAAACTGCGATCCAGCCTTCCCGGGGACAATCGTCAGGGCTTGCATTACTGGAGCAGTGGTCAAACCTTGAGGACTATGCATTTGTATCTGCTGTGGGAAACCGACAACACCTTGATTCTGTTGGGCAGCAATTTGCAGCATTGAAGCAACGGTTGGTGTAGACACCTTGCGTTTCTTGCCCTTTTTACTCTTTTCAGGACTAAGCAGGTTGGGCTGTAGTTGTTGTTGGATGACATTCCCGGCGACGAGCTGTGGCTGCAGTTGAAGTGGATCCATCGTCATCGTAACTCCAGGTTGAAGTACAAAGGGTCCAGGTAGGGCGTTTACCAAAACAGTCTGCTGACCCAGAACCTGCTGGGCCACCGCGGGTATCATCTGCGTCACAGACGCCGTAACATTCGTGATCATCGGACTCACAGAAATGGGCGGCATTGATGATTGGATCTTCGGAGGTGGAGGTGGCATCTGTTGTTGCGCCTGCTGTGGTTGTTGAGCGTTCGTAGTAGCCATAATAAGCTGCCCTCCAGAAGAGACTAAGATATGACCCGGTGGCAGCGTCTTGGGAACGACCTGTTGTGGTAGACTTTGGAGATTCAACGAATTCTGCGATGATGGTAGTTTTATACTGCTCACTATACTTTGCACCATTTCCAGGGGGGATCTACTGCTTTGCTGGTGTGACTGCGGCTGCGTTTGGCCCAAAATTGCAGTGTTCGACATTGATACCGTCGCTGTATTTGCTTTCCCAGCTAGTACCGAAGTGATAGTATTGCTACCCACTGTCCTGCCACTTGCCATCGTTGTTACCACTCGCCCATTGGGCATACCAGCAAATTGTAGACTCTGAGACGAACCTGGGTGCCCCACGTAAAAACCATCTTGTGATGGTGACCCCGAAGCTTCATCTCCTTCCACCGCCACTGGGCTCACGTTGCTTGTACTCACTGTGCCTCCCTGGATCGGTCGCGAATCTGGGGAATTCTTTTCAATGTAGGTTGAAGAGGTAACGTGATCTGGCGTCCCTGGATGACTCTCCCGACTGCTGGCCCTACCATTAATACTCGTTATTCCAGGTGAAGAACGATGATCACAATTGGAGCACTTCGATACCGGATTTTGACTTCCACTATCAGGATTGGAGTTTTTGGTAATTGGTCGATAGGCTTTTATATTACTAGGTAATGGTACAGCGGATGGTGGGGTTCCAGAAGATGGCGGTGTCGTCTGAGAAGATGACTGGGGACTATTGCAGACAAAACTATTCACACCCGTCTGTCGATTGATGGTGTTGTTCAGCAAGGCTGTCTGCTGAGCAAGGTAACCACTAGGGTCATCAAGGAACGACGGACTGGAACTCTCTGAAGTAATCTGAACCACGCGTTGATTATTCATACCATTCGGAGAGTGCTCTACATAACGTTTCTTCACTTTTGTTTTCACCTTCTTCCTTTGAACCTCTTCAGGCCAAACCTGAATCTGCACCTGAGTGGGATGCCCAGGTATCATTTGAGCATTAACCGCATGAGGTTGGTGCTGATGTAAAGGTGGCACTCTGTCGTACGGGTTTGAAAGTGGCCCAGGTGAATTGTGCGTGGGTGTATTCGGACTTGGTGAATGGACAGGAACTTTATTCCACACCCGATGCGTTTGTTGTTGAAGTTGCTGCATTTTCATTGTATGTGGATAAGGTTGAGATTGCCCTGATTGACCTTGTTGTACATGGGGTGGCAATTGTATCTGAGGTCGGAAACCATTTGATATAATATGCCGCACGGTTGACGGTGGAACACCCTGATACACCTGCCCGTGGTGCACAAAGTTCTTCTCAGATTTAATCTGTGGAGAGGTGGCAATGCTGACCGGGATCATCACAGGCCGGCCGGGACCGCTCGGTTCGTTTGGTTGGCCATTGATGAAGACGCGCTGTTGCTGGCCGGCAGCAACCAGATTGGCGGCCGGAATGAGGACCTGCCCGTTGGAGCCCACCAGATGGCGCATCGGCTGCTGGGCGGCGTGATGCTGTGTGGGGGCGTGTGATATGTTGGGGAGCATCATTGGTTCATTCACCTGTGGCGAGTTGATGCGTGCTATCGCCACACTGTGATTCGTCGTCTCCGACGGTGGTGGCGTTTGTTGGTAGAATACCTGTTGTTGACTACTGATGACACCCTGTGATGTGAGGTAACGCTGGGCCAAAACCTGTGGGGATTAGAAAATTCGTCAATTATTAATACCTTACGTAATAAATACATTCTTAAAATTACGAATACTCCTATTTTTGAAGTCTCAAAAAGCATATAATTCAATTATACAATGCAGAAGTAATACCTGTTGTTGTGTCGACGAATTCGACTGTTGCTGCTGCTGCTGATAAACATTATCTTTGGTTATGAATTGCTGCGGTTGTTGCGGTACCGGCTGCGGTGGCGGCTGCTGCTGCGTCGCCTGCTGATGCTGCTGGAAGACGTGCAGCGGCTGACCAACGTGGTGGTGGCCCACTTTCGAATTGATTTTCTCGCCGCGCGCGGCCAATATCTCCGCGACGGAAACGCCTGCGGCGGCAGTGCCGGTGGCGGCGGTAGCGGTGGCGGCCGTACTCAATTTCCGTTTCTTCTTTTTGCCGGCCATCATCATCATTGGATTGCAATCTGGAAAAAACGAGGGCAAGCCGTTTCATCAGAACCATACCATACTACCATACAGTACACTAGCCTGAACTAAGCCAGGCCAGCCAACAATGGCCTACGCACAAATATCGCCAATAACTCAATCAAACAGGCACAAACACCAACGTATCGTAAATCGCGATGACCCGATTTGCTAAAATTAGTTTTATTGGCGTTGCGTTCGAGCGCACCGCGTCGCGTCGTCGAGAAAATGAAAATCAACTTCAACACTCGTCACAAATTGTTGAATTGGAGCGTTGCAAATTACGGAAAATGAAAAATAAGATAGGATAATAATCTGCAATTACAGATGTATTAATTTAATAATTTGCTATTAATTTAAAATCTTTTGTAGCACATATTAGGAGAAACAAAAATTGTTCACCAAAATATTTTAGATGTTTTCGTTCAATTTTAATACAGCTTGTAAAATAAATAATTACTGTATTTTTTTGTTTGATTTTACCGAGCATGGACTGCTATGATCATTAGCTCTATTCAATTCTTTTGCAATGTAATTAGTCATATTAGAGGCTAACACTATTGATAAGAAGAAGAATTCACTTTAATATGCATCCCCACCGAGAATCGAACCCGGGACCTCATGGGCCATGGTCATCGACCATACTATCGCGCCACTTGGCTGGACAATTACTGCATTAAATACAATATTAAACTTCTGAAATATTGAGCATACTTTAGACAGAGAATATTATTCAGCTAACGTTTTTGTTCACTGAATTATTTGATTATTTGCTCAGACACATATCCAATTATTACCAAAAGGTGTGTTTGCAAAAAAAAACGATTACAGGAAGCTTTAATAAACTGCAAAGCAATTGAATTCCAATGCGCAGCCTTTTATTAAATATTTATTATGACAGGCGTATTCGAAATTGTGCACGAGATAATAACATCGATCCCATCCGCAAGAATCGTATAAAGAATAAAATAAAGTACAACTGTGCAGTGCCAAGCCCGACTTTTTTCGCGCTGTGTATGTACGAGTATGTGCACACGCAGTGCGAAAAAAAGTCATCGCACATTGAACGTAAAATATTGGTGAGAACAATGCTGGCGGTACGCGCGCGCGCGAAAGCGTCGTAAAATTTTATGATCTGCTCTTATTTGGACAAAACAGTCGCCTGAGCCGGCACGACGGCATCGGCACTGCGTAAAGACAGGCACGATGACGATAATGAGAATCGACGATATCTTATTACAAAATCTCGCAAACCAATAAATTTTTACCTCTCCTGTCGCATGCGACGACCAAGTCATGCAAGCGCATTATTAACTTTTATATCTTGTCTTTCGTCTTTGCCTTATCCTTCTTCTTTCTTCATATTCTTTATTCCTTGTTCATTTACAGTTTGATTTAAACTGCTTTGTTTGCATTGACAATCAATGTATAGCATAATTAAATTTAAATGATTTAATATCCTGTTTCCTGAAATGTTCTCAGTACATTTCAGGTATTGCTTTAAATTGCTTTAAAATATGTTACAAAATCGTAAACAAATATGATATAATAAAAGTTAAGGGTCTATTCTTCACAAAAATGTGATATGGGTTGCCTATCATTCCATGAAAGGGGAACTATGTAACCCAAATTACGATATGTTGTTTTATTATCATTTTCCTTTTTCGAAAATGAACCATCGACATTTTTTAAGCTTCTGCGAAAAGCTGGCAAAGATTAATTTGCCCGCGCGTTCTTTGCGACCACGCCTGGTCGAATTTAATCGAGCATGTTCCGCGTCTCTTCTTGTCGTCGGGCGCATCTTTACTTCTGCCTGATGGGGCAATCGCGTCGTGGTGCATTACGAGGAATTCGCAATTTATCATCGCAATTACAATCGCACGCAACGACGTAAATTCAATTACGCGCCCTGCGTAGTCGGTCTGTCCATCCAGGCGAAGTTCATTAATAACACCGAATCGAATTAACCGAACCAATGTAGGCGATATTAAATTATGCGATGAGTTAATTATCATTGGTTATTAAAAGGAATATGTGTTACAAGTAGGTGAACATGATCTACTTTATAGCCAAACAACACAACACATTTAGACAAAATTGTGCACCAGACACTAATTACGATTAGCAATGTTCTCCATTAAAACAGAATTTCATTAGCATATTATTTATATATGTTTTTCCTACATGCACGTTATCTGTATAACATTATCGTAGACTACAATACATTATTATCATGTGCTCATCATGGTACACATCAGCGTAATAAACGCGACCCTTGTTACGTTGTATTTTTTAATTAACTACCGACGCACTGACTGTCATAACACATGTACTCGCCCGATATATCTGACTGGTTCGTTGTAGAAGCGTAGAAATGCATTAATTAAGCGCGTTACGTGATCATTTAAAAAAGTATTTTCAGCTTATTAAAAAAACGCTGGTGTCGAGCAGCCGAGCGCGATTAAAACATGCATTATTCATCAAATATTCATCAGGTTTACGACTATGTTATTTTAAATATTAAATTTCGGTTTTAATCCAATTACTAGCTGGGCTTTTCGGATGGGGGGTGGGGGGTGGGAAGGTGTAGGGAGAGGAATAATGACCGTGTGCAAGTGCGTTTAAATATATTAAAATTTCATTAAAAATTTTGAGCGAATAACCGAATTTTATCATTAGGTTGACTCGCTTTGGGTCGGTATTTATTAATCTAATATATTTCTAAAGCAATTACTGTTACATGTACTAATTGGTTATTTGCATATATTAAATATTTGGAAATATATCTGAGTTTGGTTAAAAAAGGCGAGTATGCTAGGGACTACCCAAATGAAGTAAAGCTAAATAGATGTTTGTTATTTAATTATTATTTTTATAATTCGATATGAGTAATTGCAGTGTTTGATTTTAGGACTGACCAGGGGAGGATCCGGACTCGACACTCGACACTAGCATACAACTAGAAACTAATTATACTCGAGCGAACAACGCACTGTTTCATTTTACAAAAAATAGCTCTTCCAACCTGTACCTATACCTGTACCACTCGGTTTTCTGAACATCATCCATTTTATTTTTCCACATTCATATTCAGTTTCCTTTTGTCCATATACCTTTCAATCATTTTTAATCATCTTGCATACCTTCTTTTCGCTTCGCCAACACAACCATATCATCGGCATATGCCAGTATCCATACTTTCGTTCTTCCCACTACCACCCCTCCGTCTTGACCCTTTCGCAGTACCTCGTCCAACTCACTTACATACAAGTTGAATAGGAGTGGACTTAGCGGACTATCCTTGTCTTAATCCCCTTCCAACCTTAAACCTTTCAGACACAACTTTCCAACTTTCGCAACTGTCCATGTTTCCTCCTAACCACTCCTTCAGACCCACACCTTCTCCTCAGACACTCAATCAGCTTGCCCCGTGGCACCGTGTCATATGCTGCTTTGTCGTCTAAAATGACCGCATACATTCTCTCCTTACTCCCAATCACTTGCTCAACCGTTCACGCCAACGTAGCAATTTGGTCCCGGGTGCCCTGCCCCCTTCTAAACCCTCTCTGGGTAGCTGGTAGTAACACTTTCGCGTCCACTTCTGCTTCCAGCCGCTTCATCACCATCACCATTATCAATTTATACATCAATGTGATTCCCCGGTAATTCTTCACCTGGGCTGGGTCTCCTCCCTTGTATACCGGTAGCACCATTCCAACCCTACTTGACTCTGGTAAACTTCTTGCTCCGCTACCGAATTTATTCACCTGCGACAGGATGATTTCCAGGCCTTTCTCTGGTAACAGCTTCAAGACCTCTGCCCTAGAAACTAATATACTCGAGCGAACGATGCACTATTTCAGGAGAGGCACCGGACTCGACACTCAGATTTGCATGAACACAGCTATACTTCTAGAATACAACTAGAAACTAATTATACTTGACCGAACGACGCACTGTTTCATTTTACCAACAAAAAACCGAGATATCATCCTTTATTTTGGTCATAAAAGCTTCAAATTTTCATAGTGGCAATATTTTATCGCGTGGGTTTCTCTTATTTCTTCCCTCCGAATATATGCATTTATTTATATATTTGCTAAGGGATAACAATTCCTAATCGGCTTAAATGTTCAACAAAAATAGTTTAGCTTCAAGTGAAACGGTTTATTACTGCAAAACTGACGTTGCAAAGTGGAAACAAGAAATGCCAACATTTTCTCATGTTTAACGTTGAAACATATACTATTCAATTAGAGGCCTGAGGATAGACAATATAAAATCATTAACATATCATCATAAAGCTTAAGTGTATATTTGATTATAAGTTGCACAACTTGAATCTCGTATCTTAGAGTTAGATAAAGACGTGCCAATGTACGAGCACAAGCGCGTAGATTAAAAACATAAACCTTCCAAACAATGCGCCAACATACACGTTTGCAAGGTTGTTACAATGTACTATATAATATCGTACACATAACTTCATCATACATCCACGCTGTGTTTTAGTGTTGGCTGGTGTTTCCTATTATCATATTACCTCGTTTTCTACAGTCTCAAATATCTCATGAATATTATGACATGTTACAACAAAGTTGCACCAAACCCAACTTGGAATAAAACATTCACAAGTTGAGCTTATTATTAAATGTCAATAACTTATTTATTTCTTATTGAAAATTGTTAAAGTTATGTAACATTTCAAGCCCAACAATTTAATGCATTGTTTTCTTATAAATTTAATTATTTGACAGAAATAACTGCATTACAATTCAAAGGTTTATCATTTTTTTAAGATTATTTTTTTAAGTTAAATATACCGTCAAATAACCTGAAATACCCATAAGTTTATAACTGAAATATTGATACCGATCGAAAATGCACGGCAGGGAAATTGTGAGTGTAAAATTTGATTAAAGTTCATTTCTGCGCAATAGTAACTGTCAATTACGGTAAATGTTTGTTTATAGGTAATAAATAACAGCATCGTTCGTTCATGCGTCCGAGGTGCGCATGTATTTTAGTTTAATTAAATTACAAAATGACGGCGTTCGGTAGTTGGATATGCGCTTTTACAGGTCGTGGGTTTATGACGGTCGTAATTGTACCCGTTAAATTAACCCAAAGTCATGTGAGGAAAGAGGAAGAAGGAGCGTTAAAGGTCGTTAGGCAATTAATTAAAGTTTTAAGTTTGTTATTGTGGGTTTTACACTTTCGTGCGCAAAAAAATAATAAATTAATAGATTTTGTAATTTCACATCATTACATGGAGATATATTCATATTTTTGCAGATGAAGATATTTTTTGCAATATATAGATATTTTCAATTTTCGATATATCGATATTTTTGACTTTCAATACAGAGATATTTTCGAATTTTGATGTGGGCATTTTCACTTATATTTGTTGATATATTCGATATATAGATATTTTATATTTTCAACAAGTGGATATGTTCGATATATCGATATTTTTTGATTGTCTATACTTTTGATTATGGTATAGATCGTTTTTTCACTAGATCTATATTTTCGATTTTCCATTTGTCGATATTTTCGGTTTACAAAATATCGATATTTTTGAATAGTGCTATACAGTTATTCTCGATATGTCACTATATAAATATTCTCCATATTTTCTAAATATCGTAACATTAATTAACTACTTGGGTTATTTTTAAGTCTCTTAGGTTAAGTAAAAATTTTCGATATGCCGATTAGTGATTTTCGCTATATCGATATTTTCGATTTTTTAATGTCGGTATTTTCGAAATTTTGAGCATTTTCATTGTCGCTAAACCCTACTTTCAATAGATCGATATTTTCGGAATGTCGATACTTATGGTATAGAATTTATTTCAAAAGATCGATATTTTCCATTTATCGATATTTTCGGATTACAAAATAACGATATTTTCGATCATTGATTTTCGATAAATCGATATTAAGAAGTATCAATTTTCAATATTTCCGATATTTTTAACTTTCGATATATATCGATATGATTATCACTATAAGATAATTTTAGATATATCGATTTTTGAATAGTGCTATACAGATATTCTCGATTGATCACTACATAAATATTCTTCATATTTTCTAAATATCGTAACATTAAGACTTCTTGGGTTATTTTCAAGTCTCTTAGGTTGAGTCAACATTTACGATATACCGATTAGTGATTTTCGCTATATCGATATTTTCGATTTTTTAATGTCGGTATTTTTCGATATTTGAGCATTTTCATTGTCGCTAAACCCTTTTTTCAATAAATCGATATGTTCTGATATCGATACTTTCAATGATGGTATAGAATTTATTTCAATAGATCGATATTTTCCATTTATCGATATGTTAGATAAGGATGTTAAAAAATATCAGTATCGATAAGTATCGGTGTCGAAAAGTATTGATAAATATTCGATATCAATTCTCTCGATTTTCGATACTTTCAGTAGATACTTTTGTACACCTATCGAATGGAAACTAAAGAAATAAAGAAACAAAAGAAAAAATCAAACAAAAAAGTAACCAATCGCAAGAGAAAGAGATTCGCTTGGATAGGAGTTAATTAAACGCCATCGAGCGCATTTGGTGTATTACCTGCAAGGCAAAAGGCACTCTTCCCGGCCGCGGCCGTCGTGGTCGTCGTGCATCGCGACGGGGAATGTATAATTAAATTTCATACTCGCAATAAACTCTCCGCGGAGAGTGCACGCGGACAAATGTCCGCCGCGGCGAAAATTGCAGCGCTTGTGCTTGGTAAGTTCGTTCACTATGTTCATTCTCTCCGCCGGCTCGTTCTTCGGTTTCGATTTCCAGTTCGTCCATTTTCTGTTTTCTGTGTGCATACGTATATGCACTGCTGTGATACTGGTGCACAAACTCATCCTCTGCGGTGGATGGTCGCGCGGTTCGGGGGCATTAAAACGTCGCCATCGTAGGTACTTGATGCACATACACACGGTGGCAGCAGCGAGAGAACGCAGCTACTATTATTCCTCGGCTATTATTGCGAAAACATTTTCAGATAGATGTCGGCGAGTTTTGCACGTTGGAAATGCACCAAGCGCAGCGCAACGACTGCAACGAATGTAATGAGCTCCATGATATATCACGGAAGAATTAAATTCAGCGAAACGACTCCCAGTAAAACTCCAGTCAGTGCGAGTAATTTCAGAGCATACTTGTATTTATTGTCCGAGTGCTATGTTATATAGAGAGAGGGGAGCCGTTTATACGTTGTTGTATTTTTACTCCTAGTTATGGTCGTTGAATATTAGTCTAATTATTATATTTGTATTTTGCATTTATCGATTTTTTTTGAGTTTCGATATATCGTTATTTTCTATATATCGAAATTTTGGATTTTTTTTATTTCGATATATAGCAATTTTTAATTTTTTTTATTTTCTTTTGGTTTTCGACATATCGATATTGTCGATTTTCAGTATGTCGATATTTTTGATTTTCGATATATCTAAATTTTTGATTTTTTTTCACTTTGATATATCGTTATTTTCAATATAACTAAATTTTTGATTTTTTCAAAATTTTGATTTTCGATATATCGAAATTTTTGATTTTTTATTTTTTTATTATTTTGATTTTCAATATACCGATATTGTCGATTTTCCTTATGTTGATATTTTAGATTTTCTATATATATTGAAATTTTTATGTTTGATTTATTTTTAAATTTTTGATTATCGATGCAATGTCGGTGTATCGATTATTGATATGTCGATATTTCTGACTGGATATTGATTTTTCATATATCTATATTTTCAAAATTCAATAATTTTAATTTTCATAATATCTTAACCTTAGCATTTCTTCGGTTAGGTACAATCCTCTTAAGTTTATTAGGCAAATAATTTAAATTTAAATTTCGAATGATTCGAAATTTAATGAAAATTATAACTTCAAATTATAACTTATAAACTTCAAAACGGAATTACATTCTCAACATTTATCGTATCATCCCACCAGATGTTCGATGCACTCTTAGACTACCAATCATACAACAAAATGCAATATTCCCCAATTAATCATAATTTACATTGCAACGAATGCAAAATTAAACGAATTTATGGAAATAGTTGCTTTAAAATCAGCTTTAATTTGCATCATTGCCTCGATTACCTAGCATGGCACCATTCTACGCAGTTGTATATGAAATTAAAATGATAAACATTTAATTTACTAAATTGCTGGTGGAATAAATTGCGGCTGCGATTACAAACGCACTCTCTTTCTATAGGCCCATTCCATTGCGTGCCGGTGGAATGCAGTATTATGCATTTTGGCGCATATTGGTTTCGGCCGGCATTTGTGCAGAATATTCGCGACCACAACGCTTTCGCCACCGCCGAATATGTGCATAAATATGCGCAATTCACTCGGCTGTTGTTGCCGCTGCTGCCTGCATGCCTGCGGCAGGGCCCGTGGCTAGTTTGATGCGTGTTTTGTCACTATAAATACACTATTTGCATGTAAATACGCGCCGCGAATTTTGCGAGATGCGTACGCGTGTGTTTATAGTGTTTATGCTTTTATGCTGGAAAAAATAACGATTTCGGATGACGGCGAACAACGTGCGCAAACATGTTGCAGTCAATTATAGGCGCGTTATTTACGCAGGCGCTACCAGTTTATCGGTTTGATTTGTGTATTTTTATTCGCAGGCTTGCTTTTATTAACGGATTGTGTATATTAGTCTTTTTGTGAGATTTTTTTTTCAGTT
This sequence comes from Mimaenictus wilsoni, assembly GCA_027575185.1. Taxonomy (NCBI): domain Eukaryota; kingdom Metazoa; phylum Arthropoda; class Insecta; order Coleoptera; family Staphylinidae; genus Mimaenictus; species Mimaenictus wilsoni. The sequence continues at coordinate 1,581 of JAODAC010000739.1, read as the reverse complement.
TTCATATAATAATTGGATTTATTTCCGATTTTTGCAGGACGTTTTCTTCACAGTTAATCAAAAACATCGACATTGGGAAAATATTGATACATCGAAAATATCAGTAAACGAAAACATGGTTATATCTAAAATATCGGCCCACCTGGGCAGCTCAGTTGGTAAGGTTTCAGTCTACCACGCAGTCGGACGGGCTTCGAGTCCCCGGGGTGGGCACCCCAATATTATTAAAATCACTTTATTAATTCACATTAATTACAAATTCACACACTCTTAAATCACAAAATTAATCCACACCGACAACAAAAGGCACAACTCAACAATCGCAATGCGCAACTCACAAAAATACAACACGCACACACAACAAGTCTCAACTGACAAGTTCATTTCACATCACTCACACGCAACAAGAAGCCACAACATCACAATAATAACAACAACATCAAAAATACAAGACAAGAAATTCTCAATAACTTGTAATATGTACAAACACAATAAACATATGGGTTTCCAGGATGAAGGACCAGTGAAGAAGGAATATATATATATATAATCAACCATCTTTTTCTACCACATAGTGGTGTAAGAGATTAGTAACTTTCTCCCGGCCCAATCCGGTTTCGCTACTCTTTGTGCACATGGTTTTTTTTCCGGGCGAATCGCCCAACCTTCGTTCGCGTTTTTACCGCGAAGTCTGGAGTTCGCGGACGACGTCGCAGCCGCTTGTTGAGTGGGGAGACCAAGTGGTCACCCATCCAACGTCCGACGTTGCTTTACTGCGGTGATCTAACGAGTACCGAGCTTCACAACGCGGCAAGCCGCAGCTGAATACAAAGAATAAAAATTGAAAACATAGACTTATCGAAAATATCATTATCGTGAAAATGATTTTTTTTTTGATTTTAGATGTTTTAAATATTATCAACTATATAGATATTTTTGATGTGATCTTTTCCTACGAAAAATCAACGCTGTATAATCACCGCGATAAATGCACTGCTATGATAAATCACAACCGCTAAGATAATTACAACTCAAAATGAGTTGCTTTACCCGAGAGGGTGAAAAGCATATATAATAAGATAAATCACCGCTGGTTAAATCACCGCGGGTAAATTCACCGCTAGTAAAACAACCGCGCGACAACTTCCCGCTGAATAAACACAGTCGCTTAAAAACGACGCTTTCGAAATGAGTCATATTCAATCAAAGGCAGACATAAATTTAGGAATACATCTATACATTCACGATTGTGAATGAATGACTAAACTCTCTGTTATAAACTGATATTTAGAAATTATGAAAATGAAGAAACAGGGAAAGATAGTAGAAAATTAATGCAAAAGTAAAAATTAATAACATTAAAATATGCAATGAAACGAAAATACCGAAAAAAATATTTCAGTAAATTTGTGACGAATACCTCAAGTGTAATCATTGCTTTGTTTTGGAAACTCAAAACAGCAAAATATAATTGAGGAACAAGTTTATTTCGGTGATTTTTAGAAAGACTATTTCTTGCAAAGGAAGATAAATTTAATCCATTTGGAAAAAAATTAAATTTAATCTACCACCGGTAGAGTA
>JAODAC010000728.1:0-39441 GCA_027575185.1 Mimaenictus wilsoni | reverse complement strand
TCGTCTTTCCATTGTTAACTATTTTTCTTACTTGTGTGATAAATAAACTATTCGTCATTCCTAAACAATTGCATCATACTCGTAATCAACGGCACACCGTATCCCACAGGTTAATACCAACAAATATAGTGCAATCGACAGTTATCTGCTGTCTGCGGGAATAAAATGGAAAAAAGACATCTTTCAGTGAGGGCAAGATTTTTATTAAAAAAATCTTAAGAACTAAAATATCTACAATATCGGACGAAATTCATTTTTACTTTTGACTCATTCTGATTGTGAGCAAATGACTTAACTGCATATCAAAATTTACAAATTTGTCCAAATATTCTACTAGGCACACCTCTACCCTCCTTATTATATTTATCAACAAAGCTACCAACAATACCAGTATACAATTCAGGCCTATTCAAATGTCCATGATGCTTCTCCTGAATATCATAAAATTCAGCCCTGTCATTATTTTCAATAAGCACCCTTCGAATAGGGTCTATCACTTCAGGGAATAACATTGCTGATGAAACCCCTGTATAAGTTCCTAGGACCGGACACGTTATACGTCGAGCATGTTCCTCCAAATCTTCCCCAGACCAATTCAGCAAGGGTCCCGCCTTTATACGGGGATCTCTATCAAAGTAAAACCTCCCCGGTTGTTTCGGAGGCTCTTTTATATGCCGTTTAAACAGGTATTTACATTTATCTTTATCAACCATATCTTTCATAGCTTCATAGAAAAGATTGTCAAGTTCTTCATACGCGTAACAGACTGGGCCTGAATCAGACTCTGAATCTGGCTCATTGTTAGTTGTCTTGGGTTTTTGGGAACTATGACTGGCAACCAGCTGAGCATCAAATTTCAGAAACCGATCTATACTTGAAGCAGCATGATCTAGACATCGTTTCCTCCATATTGGAATAAGGCCATCAAGACAAATAAGGAAGTCTACACTTTGAGGGAATAAACCTGTAAAGGTGTAACAACTGATAGCACCTAGGGAGTGTCCCATTAGAGCAATCTTCTCCAGGTTGAAATAGGTCTGAAGACGACGGATCAACATGACGTCTGCTAGTCTGTAATAAAAGTTACCGGCAGCTATTTTGGAACTGAGCCCATGTCCTGGTAGATCTAAAGCTAGGAAGCTATGTTCTTTCGGGAGGGTTGGCATAAGGAGGTCGAATGATTCACAGCAATCCTGAAGTTAATATCTAAAGTCATAAACAATCTGTGGAATCTATAGATGAGGAAATACCTGCCAACCATGGATAGTAAAAATTGGTCTTTTATCCTTAGGGCCCCACCATTTACCAGCTACATGACCCCATGGGACAGGAATACGGATTTCTTCAAAATTTACAAAATTACTTCTGGTTGAAGCTTTTCTCAAAGTCTTTATATCAATATTTTTAAACATTTTACAATTCAGAAGTTTACATTTAGAGAACATGGTAACTTGCTCTGAACAGCAGAATTTAACGAAAGTGTCTGAATAGATAATATTCTAAACCGACAAATTTAAGTGTTATATCTAACACTCTAATTCTGAGTTCTGGACTTATACCGGTTCAAGTCAATGCTTATCAGTAAATATGATTACACAACCAGCGCAATTTCAAATAGTATATTGCAACTTTGTTGTCAAATGGTGTTTTCCTTTGAATTTATGGGAGTTTTTAAATGTTTTTCGTTAAAACTATTGATAGATTGTTATTTTCGCAAACTGTAGTAGCCATTTTCAAGGTTGATAGAGGTGAAATGTGAATAGTTAATTTTATCGTAAATGGCGTTATATTTCACGCAAGTGTGGAGAAACCCATACCCATACCCATAAATGAATGAAACTGTCAAACGTGTTACAGCATCTTTAAAGTGCTCTAATAGTTTGATGATAAGCTCCACAGACTTGTCGTTAGTTATATTTGTCTGAGAAACTGCTTTCCTTTCATAATATTATGATATGAATTCATTACTTTTATCTATAACATTATTTAATTGTAAAAGGTCATTTTAGGACGATTTTTGAACATTTTATTAAGGGCTAAAATACAGTGCTATAACTCATTTATTTTAACTTTCACAGACTTCCTTTACTAGCAAGAGAGACTCTTCATTACTTATATGATGAAGAGAAAACACTAAAATATTCTTTTGTTTAGTCGGAAATTAGAATTTTGTATAGTTGTATCTCAATTTTTTATTAATTTAATTGATATACATCGCCCTCTGCGAACAAATGTTCAAACCTTGATGATGATGGATTGTTCTCGGTTGACAGCTAAAGGAGCAAAATTTAAATTATTTCAATTCAAATTCTACTAGTTTTACTTCACACATATGATTATTGCAACTATCAAACACTATTTTATAATATAATAAAAGTGATTAGAAATAAATATGTGATACGTAATAGAAAGGGAAAAATGTCCCTAGTTTTCAAATCTTGTAGCCGAAGTTAAACGAAGCTAGTGATTCGGTTTTTGTCGGAAGCGTCATTTCCGGTTATCTTTAGATTTGATAGAAAATTGACAGAATTAGGAGACTTAACCTCAATCTGACCTTTTAATCTGCCAAATGAAGTTGTCAACTGTCAAAGAGAAATCAGGTTAAATCCGTCAAGACGCGTCAAAACATTAGGCGAAAAACAAGGTGAAAACAAGTCCGTCTGCTTGTTGATACGCTGACGTCTCCGCCGTGCGAGCCGAGACGAGCGTAGCACGTAGTGCACGCCAACAGCAGAGCGAGCCGCCCGAATGTACGCGCCGCCTTCTGGATGAAGATAGTGTGCTTATCAGCGCGAAACGATAGCGCCGTGTTATTCATCGTACAATCAGGTGCATGCTGCCAGTGGTGTGGTAGGTAGAGCTGGTGCACGCCAATGCTCCCGGTGACGATGTCCTAGCCCACGGACCTGCCGCTAGCCCCCAGTTGCTACTACAAGAAACTCACACCTCAACCTGCATCCTGCAACTGATCGAGCCGGCGTGGCGCCAACCCTCAAATGGCAGCCGCAACGCACGCCACCGACGACGATGGCTCCGTCACGTCCGATAACAGCACGCAGATCGAGGGCAGTGTCACGTCGAAGGCGCCCGATCGCTATGGCTTCATCGGCGGCGCGCAGTACACGTCTGAGCGTGGCGGTGGCCCGCCTGCCGACGTCGTCCTGCGGCGTGAAGGCAAGTGGCTGAACATGCTCAAGAACTACGACTTCTACATGGAGCGGCATTATAAGAAAATTCGGGAGCGATGTCGAAAAGGTAGGCGTTTCTGTTAGATAATCGTATTCATGCTTTTATTGAGATGATTGCATTCATGTTTAATCGGTTTTAATTGCTGTTTATTGTTGTAGGCATACCAATGTCGGTGCGAGCACGGGCGTGGGCGCACCTCTGTGGCGGGGAGATGCTGCGTGTAAAGCTGCAAGGTATCTATCATAAGTGTCTGTCGCAAGAAGCTGATCCCAAGGCAATGGATGATATTAAGAAGGATCTGCATCGACAATTTCCTTTTCATGAAATGTTTTGTTCGGAAGATAAACCTGGGTGAGTTAAACACTTTTTTATTACAAGTTTCTTCATATTTACACTTAGAAAGTAGGTGAGAACAAAATATCAAAGTTAGACAATCCAAAATGCATTTGTTATGATAGCAATAATAGCTTTCAATTCATCATTTGACAGCTGTCAATAGGACTCATGACAGCTGTCATTTGAACGAATCTCAAATAGAAGAAATGGTAGTTGTCAAATTGAAATAATGACAACTGTCAAACCGTAAAAATATATAGATTTGATTTCGAAATTATGAGGTACGTTCAATGTTTAAACTTTAAGGTAGGTGCTAAATTCAGATGGTTGCCTCTTTTTTTTCTGTAAAATTGACAGATATCAATCAGAAAAAAAAACGTTAGGGTAAATTACGTGTTTGTAATACTTATGAGGTTACAAATGACGAAATTCTTGATTCAAGGGTTGTCTATTTTCTTGTTTAGTAAGTATTGACAGCTGTCAAAAGTTGTCTCGTTTCTTTGTTCAATTGACCGCAATCATTTTAATTATTGTTTCCCATGACACATCCTTTTAAAGAACGACTTCGTTATGAGGCTACCATTAGTTGTCAAATTGAATTAATGACAGCTGTCATTTACTCAAGTAATGACGGCTTTCAAACTAAATTAATGATGTTTGTCAAATTATACGAATCATAGCTAAATCTAAACTATCAATCAATCAAAATTAAATTAATGATAATGATGGTTGTCAAATTGAATTTATGACAGTTGTCAAACCGAACTAATGACAGCATTTGATTGACAGCTGTCAATCAAGAATTATATATATACAGGTTAAAGGGTTGCTTACTTTTACTAGCATACACTTATAATCCTGTCAACTTGTCTATTACAGTCAAAAAGAATTAGAGAATGTCCTGCGAGCCTACGTTGTCCACAATCCAGACGTAGGCTACTGCCAAGCCCAAGGCCCCGTTGCCGCCTTCCTCCTCATGCATATGCCCGCCGAGCAAGCCTTCTGGTGTCTCGTCAGCATCTGTGAAAAATACCTGGCGAACTACTACCACCCCTCAATGGACACCGTCCAGCACGACGGCCTCATGCTCCAAGCGTTACTGAAACGTCTTTGCACACCGGCCTATAAGCATCTGAAGAAGGTCGGCGCCGAGCCGATGTACTACTGCACCGAGTGGTTTCTCTGTGCATTCACACGGACCTTACCCTGGTCCTCCCTACTACGAGTCTGGGACATCTTCCTCTGCGAGGGCATCAAGGTGCTCTTCAAAGTGGCCCTCGTCATCCTCATAGGCTGCTTGGGCCAAGCCCGCGCGCGCAAGCAATGCGCCGACCTGTGTCTCACCCTCAACGTGCTGCGCACCCCGCCGCAGGAGATCCTCGAGGAGGAGTATCTCATTGCGCACGTCAACCGCCTCAATCTCACCGAGGAGGACTTTATGGAGGAGGAGGTAAAGTTACGTCGGCGGCTGCGAAAAGAGAAAGAGAAGACTGACGCTAGTGGCCGATAGAGAGCATTAGTTACAACTTCTTCCATTTCGCGCCAAAAAACTAACTTAAAAAGAGATTCATAAAAAATCTACCACTGAATAGTCAATAATATTCTACCTGTGACTAAACTGGCAGATAGCGATTTTTATTAAACAAATTGTTGATTAGTTAGTAAACATATTCACAGGAAACTGAACTGACAGCTGTCAAAATTGAGGTAATGACAGCTTTCGAAATGAAATAGTGGCAGCTGTCAAAAGGAAATGATGCTGACTGTCAAAATAAAATAAGGATAGCTATCAGAAAGAAATAATGACAGTTGTCGAATTCTGTAAAACTAAATTAATGGCTGCTGCCAAATCAACTAATGACAGTTGTCAAATAATTAATGGCATGTTTCAATTTAAATTAAAGACAGCTGTCAAATTGGAAATAATGTCAGCCGTCAAACAACTAATGTCAGCTATCCATAAAACTCAAATGACAGCTGTCAAATTGAAGTAATAGTTGTCAATCACAAAAATTAGGTTAGATTGTGGTAATGAGGTGGCTTCAATGTTAAACTTCACGACCGCCCGCGACTGGAATTGGAGACTAAAACAAACTAAGGCAGAAAATATGCATTTATTATTACAGTTTTTTCTTGCGTAGCTTATTATTTTCATTCCGAATGGAAAAACAAACAAAAAACATACTGTTTGTATTGTTAGGTTACTTATATATACTGTTTGTCTAATTCTACTGTATATATGTTCACAGACACACTCACGGTATGTCTTCTTAAGAGGTTATATAACTTTTGCACATAAAATAAGCTACTATGTATTAATCAAAATGAAAACCAATATTTTAAGAGCGTTGAAGCAGTTTCGATTTTTCGAAGAAAAACATGTTTTGAAAAAGTTTTAAACCATATTGAAATTTATTGGCTAGGAGATAATCGTGCAATTATGTAAGAATACAAAGTATTGTCTATTTTCCAAGGGTGCTTCTGAAAAAGGTCAAGCTCCCTCTGAATTAGGTTAGGAAAACGTTTGTAACGTGCGTGCAGGGGTTGTGCGTCTGATGTTGGATGCAATTGTTTCAATTATCTATTTGAATTTGATATATTGGTATATTTGATATGTTTAATTGTATTTGTATATATAATTGTGTTATCCGTCTTTGTTTCTTTTTGGTCGATTGTGTCGAGATTTATAGTATTTTATGCTAATGTCCTCGAATATAAGCATATTGTCACATTTTTCGTCTGTGGTTTTGATGGTTATGAAACTGCGTCGTTATAAACAAATTCTATTTGTAAAAGTTTATAAATCTTTGCTTTTTTTGTACCATTAATTTCTTTACTTGATGATTGATAACGAGATCCTCGTGAATCCTATTTGGTTTATGCCTGATTAAATTATTACAGAACTTTTGAGGTTATAGATTTCATAATCTTTAATGGCATTCTCTTTTTCCCATATACCCATGTAGCCTTTGAGGTTATAAGGTAGGTGCTTCGATTTTTATAAGTGGTTGGGAAGGTTTCAGAACTATCATGTTTTTTTTTGGCGTTGCCGGCGTTTCTCCAACCGGAGTTAGTGGCTCTCCGAGCAAGTTGGGAGGCGGTATGCCGGCACTTTAGAAGTCCACAACTTGATAACACTGCCTCAACTCCTCCGGAAATACCAGTGTTGGGATATAAGGGAACTATCATGTTATAACTAATTATTTCCTTCTTGATAGGGAAGAAAATGGCTTAAGTTTGTTTGAAATAATATCTTTGGGGGTTTAATCAGCTATAAACTAAGTTAACAGCCTTTACTATAATTATTACTAGATCCGCGCATGCCTTAATTAAATTCCACTAATTGATGCTTGATAATAGAACACGATTTAATGGTTCTGATTCTAAAGACATTGTACAGGAATATAGCGCGGTTATTGAACTGATAAATATGATTAAAGACTTTGAAATAAGCAAAATAAAAGCTGAACAAAATATGTCCCAATTGGATTATAGCCGTGTTTGTCAACTTAAAAGACGTCTATTTACTCTAGATTAGATTGCTCTCATTACGAATTACATAAGAATGCAAACAAACAAGTTATCTTATATATACCAGTCTACAGAATTACTGACCTAATACATAACCTTTCATTCGCCATTGGAGGTTAAGTTTTTAAAAGTTCTTTAATACTTTCAAAGGAAGTAAGGGTATCAAGAGATGTAATATTGAAAAACTAGACATACTAAGCAGTTTTTCAATAGCGGACTTGTTATTCAGATTTCTGAATGACTGCACTACCTTTGGGCTTCATCTGATATACCAAAACCAGCAACATTCAATGGAGAATCGATTATTGCATGAATTAAAATTTTATGATTTGTTTATTAGAAATTATTTTCAAATAAGTCTGAATTTCACAGAGGTTAAGTTTTTTACATTTTTGGTAGCCCACAACTTACAATCAGGTTAACCCAAAAAGGGCGTTATTCCTCAAATATTAATAGGGACCAAGAACATTTTGAAAAGTTATCAAATTATCTTGCAACCTGTTAAAACTAACGTTTATAACATTCAATATCAGCTACTCTTTAGAACTATAATCGAAATATACATAAAACTCGACGTAAAACTTGATTCAGTCAAGTTTCTATGACTATACCAATCACACATTAAAATGCAAAACTAGCGAATTCCTACTCATCACGTGATATGCTTACCGAGTAGATTTTGCATTCATTTCAAAGCATATTAATACATCTAACACATTCTAAATGAGATAATTACAAAATTACAACTTCTCGCCTTGAGAAGTGCAAATATTGTAAAATTCAGTCTACAGCGATATAATCTAGCTTTTGGCAAATATGTTAACAATAGGACGAATTTTCATGCAAGCAAAGATGTTTAAGCGATAAAATATTCGTATAAGCGTTGCGAACATTCTATTTATATGAAAACCAATGAACGTTGTTTTAGCTTACATCAGTAGGCGTAAGTACTCAGTCGTGCGTCGCAACAGCAACGCGACGTTTCGTAAGTCAACATTGAAAACATTCAACGTTGTTTTTCTCAGACAATCTACAGTTTTAGAATTATCAATTTTCAAGAACAACCATAGAGAATCTATAGTTTTTGAAAAAAAAACAAACATGGCTGCCGAGAAACAACAATTAGAAAGTGTTGAAAGTGTTTTGCAAAAGTTACCAGATGCCGATGCCCAGGCATTTTCTGAGATTTACTACGGTAAAAATGTACGGTAAGTTTTTAAAAGTCTTAAGTTTTTCAAAATTATACATCCTGAAAAATACCAATGCTATTTTTTGGTAACTTCGAAAACTGTTTTTTGTTTAACTCTTTTGTAATTATTTGATAACTTTGTGATATATATTTGGAAACTTATTGGTACTGTTAATGGTAATTTTTTTGGTTATATTCTGAAAACTTTTTATACCCTTATGGTAACCTTTACGTAAGTGTTTTAATAACTTCTTTGTTAGTAACTTTCTCTTAATAGTTTGGTAGGTGTGGTAACTTTTTGGTACCATTTTATAACTTATTATTCTAACTTACTGGTATTCTAGTGGTACTTTTTGGAACCTTTATGGTAACTGCGGTAACATTTTGGAATTTACAAGCACTTTCTTGGTACCTGCGTAGTAACTTGGTAACTTTTTGACACGATTTTGGTAACCTGTCAATTTGTGGTTCCTTTTTTACGTTTGTCAACTTTAATGTTACAAACAATAAACTTTTTGACACCCTTGTGTTAACATTTTATGCACTACGTGATTTTTGTCATCGTTTTGGTACCATTTTGATAACTTGGTGGTACCTTTATGATGCAATTTTAGTAATTCTATATTTTTTATTGTAACTATGGTAATTTTGTGGTAACTATTTCCTATTTGCTCCTAGATCCTTAGAAGTATCTGAGGAAGCTATCTCGCATGCTCGTACCCAAAATGCACAGATAAAAGCCTACACTTTCGGCGCATGCCCCGAACAACTTCGCGCTTCCCGATTAGTGCGTGTTGGCGTCTTCCAACACCAAACACCCCTCGCCACGCACGCACCCATTGAACAAATGCGCGCTGCCGTCCACAAGATGGCGCACGATGCCATCACTACCGCTTTCTACGGACATGTGAATATCTTCTGTTTCCAGGAGGCATGGAGTACGACTCATTAAACATACTCCACCCACTGCGATAGTTTATACCTATGTTTATCTTCAGATATGCCATTTGCATTTTGCACCCGTGAGAAACATCCCTGGTGTGAGTATGCTGAAAGTGCGACGGATGGACCGACTACTAAATTCCTACAGGAGGTAAATTTTTAAAGGACGCCTAATTACATCTTTGGAACACCTTTAAAAACAATAAGTTTAATAAAGTGTAATTCGTTTCAAATTTCAGTTGGCAAAGCAATATAATATGGTAATTATCTCCTCGATTCTCGAGAGGGACGAGGTGCATTGTGACACAATCTGGAATACAGCGGTTGTCATTGATAATCATGGAGATGTTTTGGGGAAACATCGCAAGAATCATATCCCACGTGTTGGAGATTTCAACGAATCGACTTACTATTATGAGGGGAATACGGGACATCCAGTTTTTGAGGTGAGAGTCTCAATCGTTGATTTAAATAGATGTATTTAAGTCATTTGTGTACAGTTGCATGTAAAATGAGAGCTAGATGGGAAGGGGGAGGTTCTGGAACTCTCACTTTATATCTAACTTTAGATATGACTTTTTAGACTGAATTTGGTCGTATTGCAATCAACATCTGCTATGGACGTCATCACCCGCTGAATTGGTTAATGTTTGGCATCAACGGTGCCGAAATCGTATTCAATCCATCTGCTACTGTAAGTGAATTCCCAACTTGACTTTTACTATTTTTGTGTCTCAAATATATGTATGTCAAGATCAAGGACCGAATTAATTTTGTTAGGACATAACTTACTTTTATAATGACTATTATCAAATCATTTTATTTTAAGACTGGAGACCATAAAACAATGTTTTTCAAACTGTGAAGTGTTCTTGTTCATTTTAAAACTTGAGGGGTATTCACAGACTTGAGACGATTGTCTTGACAAAAAAAATGAAAAGATGACAGGAAAGGGGCGAACATTTCTTGAACAAGTGGGAAAGACTCTTTCCCTGGTTAATTATGAAAGGGGAGGAACTACCAAAAAGTTTGGAAATCGCTTCTTTAAAATACAAAATTCCACGAATGTTCGGAAAATGTCTTTGGAAAGAAACAATAACTTACTATGCCATGCTCTATTTATAGATCTGTGGTCTAAGTGAACCACTTTGGGGTATCGAGGCACGTAATGCGGCCATCGCAAACTCGTATTTCACGTGCGCTATCAATCGAGTGGGCACCGAGACATTCCAAAATGAATTCACCTCTGCGAATGGACAGCCAGCACATAAAGATTTCGGACATTTTTATGGTTCTAGTTATATTGCTGCTCCGAATGGATCTAGAACACCTGTAAGTTATTTTTTTTTATTGTGTAAACGTATGTAATTCAACCTAAATGTGCCAAACCCACCTTAATAAGTAGTATAACAAGCTATTTGCACGTAACACAATCTCATTGTATGAAACATTACCTAAACACCCATAACATAACTTCACAAAACCTAACAAATAAATTAACCATACAATATTTTTTCTTTGGAAAAGGGATTAAGCAGAATATTAAACGGCTTACTCATCGCCGAAATGGATCTGAACATGTGTAGACAGGTTAGAGACGTTTGGGGCTTCCAAATGACACAACGTTTGGACATGTACGCAAAATCGCTCACCGAAGCGTGCAAACCAGACTACGACAGACAAATCATTCGTAAATCATAAAGTCCCATTTAAAATACTGTATTTACCAAATATACAAAATTATATACAACTGTACAAAAAGAATATTACGAAACTTAAACTAAAAATACTTATGCGTTATTTACTCCTGGTCATGGTTTTCCATTGGCATGAATGAGGTAGTCTCAGGTAACACGTTCTCGTCCTTCTAATCTTCAAATCCCTTTTTCTCTGTCCGGTCATCCAAAATCATATCCTAGAATATTCTCACTAGTATACCCAAAGAGTTTAAAATCCTTCTTGTAAAGAAGATACAACTTCTTGATATCGTCAAGATCCAACTGTCTGAAATAGCTCTGCAGTCGATTTCCAGTCCCACCACTGCGCGTCTGAGGAAACGTCAACTTAGGCGCTTCGATAAGTTCGAGAACAGTTCGGGTATCCTCGGCGAAGCTCTCATACTTCCCCACGAAGGTATAGTCAAGGTCACAGGGTCTGCACAGACTGTGTGCCGATCGCCAGTGCTCATTTGCCGAAACGTTATCAACGCCCTCTGTGAGGAGGTAGCGGACAAACTCTTTGAACGTAACATTGTCGCCGGTTTTAAGATCGCGAGCAGTGGGTTTGTTACGATAGTGTTTGATAATATGTCGGCCGAAAACAGATTGGAAGTATTTAGCACTTGTCTGGTTATCTTCGAGTTTGTTGCGATAGGCACTGAGGAGTCGTTCGAATGGATGCCGTACCATCAGGAAAAGTGTGTAGTTTTTAAGAATGCGTGGTAACTGATGCCCTGGAATGTCTGAGAGTCGCTGATGGGAGGAATTGTCATGTGCGAGTGATGCCGGGATAGAAACGACGTTTGTTGCATTGGAGCGTCCTGTGAGGACCATTAACAGACGTTTCCAATTTGTGCACGCCACCTATATTCGAAATATTACGTTGGACATTTTATGTCAGGCCTAAATATGTGAAAATTTTATGAAAACATACCTTAGGTACATAACAGTAAAGAAATTTATGCTTATGATCAACAAGAATATGATCTAAATCCTCCCTGGTGACGTTGGTTTTCTCATGGTGTTGCTCACATTGTTTGGCTAATACTTCCAACCTTCCGATTTGTTCCAGCCAGGGATGACTAGCAGCCTGAAGGCAACTCACCGACAGGATAAGGATGGTCAGAAGGTGTTTGAACGGCATTTTCACTTCTTCATGCTTAGATGCTTAGTTTGTGGCCAGTGGGGCTAAAATTGGTACTAGGGCGTTACAACTTGAAGCTAACGCCGGTGGTGATTAAATTGAAGCTAGGGAGACATGGAGTCAATGTTTCCTGAGTCGTTTGACGAAGTTAATGATGGATTTGTTGCGCACGCCATAGTTGGCAACCAGCTCGTTACAGTCGCGCATCGTGTGGCCGTCGAAGTGGAGGTGATACGCACGCCACACGTATCTCCAAGAGATCTTCGTTCTGCTCTTCAGACGCTTCTGCTTCAGATTGAACGCTCGCTGGACTGCGTTTTTTAGTTGTTGAACAGTTGTTCCAGTCTGCGGTATCTTTAACAGAAAATTAGATATAAAAATTGAAATAATGTTAATAGCTTATGAAAACAGTTATAGATTGTGAAAGTTGAAATTAAGATTACCAGATTAAGAGGAAAATGAAAGTAGGCAACTTCTTGAGCACGTTAATGCCTCTTAAGCTGGAGTATTGACTTTGACAATATTTTGACATTTTACAATTTACTTTTCTGGCATTTGACATTTTCTGACATTTGCTAATATGGAATAAGAAGTGGATTAATTATCTAAATTATTTAAAGAAATACTTACAACAACACTCAATGATTCTTCATGACTCCTTAAAACAGTCACAGTAATCGACTGCCCTTTAACCACAGCCACCTGTGCGTTTACTTCCTCGATAGTCACATCAACAGGTAAATCACTCAATAGAGAATCAGAAGCTATCAGTCTTTTTAAGCTACTTTCTGTTATATCCAGCAGTTCTTCATGGCTAAGGCTCTCTAGTTGACTTTGTAGACTCTCTTCTGTCATCCTTCAAACCCATTAAGTCATTAAAAACTCATTGCAAATATGTACAAAGTAAATATCTAAATGTTACTTACAATTAACACAAATGGCACTTTAGATGAATAGAATTATTGCAAATTAACCTTTTGGATATACCAAAAATGTTTGCACTGTTAATGTTACAATGATGAGTTGAAATGTATGATGCAGAATACAATTATTATGTGCGTATTATGAATTTAGGACAAGTTGAATATTAAAAAAATGTAAGTATGTAATGAACTTGGTTAGTGTTACGCTGTACTGATGACTACGAGTACATATGATAAGTATGTGACTTGTATTGATTGTGAGTGGTATTGATGAGTTGTATGTTTGACGTATTATATTACTCTACAGCAATTATGCATAATTGTTGCTTACTTTATGCGCAATTAAGTTTAATTGCGAGCACTTCAGATCAAGATGTCCTCGAAAATAACGCCGAAAGCAAAACATACTGATTGTGAAAGACAGCTAAGCTTATGGTGGTGGTTTTGGGAACTATATTTACAATGTTGCAAAATGTTAGATTTTGTGATGGAAATACGATTCGGCATTATTATTGTTCATAATATTAATAAATAGACAATTATAGCTTTATGTTTATAGAATGCGATCTTAGTTTTTCTCAGAATTTTAAACGTAAATTGAAAATTTGGCATTTGTTGTGACATCTAGCGGCAGTGCATTAATTTATAAAACTCTAAAAAGCGTGTTAGTGACATTTACTAATAGATGGCACTACATATATTAAAATTAAATTATTTATCCTTAGAGCACTTTTTGAAAAAAACGGATTTTCCGACTAAACTAAACAGGAAAAATGATTTTATCAATATATTTTGAAAAAGGAGAAAAGGCAGGTTCTAGTGCTGAACTTATTGATTATACATCCAATAACAATGATGTCCTTAAATTTTGTTGATTTATAAACGATTTTGGAATTCATAAAATACTTTCTCTAATACATTAAATTTTCCAGGTTAACTAAACAAGGAAACTCGAATTTATGGATAGATTCTGAAAGAGGAAGAATTCATGATATTCATGATATATTTATTAACAATTTGGATGTTAAAAAGACGGCGTCAGAGCTATTCAAACATTTTGAATTGACCATTTATTATTATGCCCTCTGAAAGTTGGGTTTTTCGGTAAAACTAAACAAGAAAACAAAATTTTCCCACCATATTCAGAAAGAGGAAGAATTTCAGCTTATAATGTTACACTTATTTTCTATACATATATTGAATACACGGCGTTAGCGCTTTTTAAACTTTTTGAATTTTTGAAATGCATATGCCCCTCAAAAATTGGATTTTCCGGTAAACTAAACAGGAAAACACGATTTCTTCAGCATATTATGAAAGAAGAAGAATTGCTGCTTGTAATGATATCTTTCTTAGCAATACAATTTTAGAAATGACGGCGTTAAAGTCCTTCAAACTTCTTGAATTTCTGAATTATTGAAATTCTTAAAATCGATCTGTGAAAATTGAATTTTCTGGTACAATTAAACAGGAAAACACAATTCTCTCGGCATATTTTGAAAGAGGAAGAATTGCTGCTTATAATGATATCTTTCGTAGCAATACAATTCTAGAAATGGCAGCGTTAAAGTCCTTCAAACTTCTTGAATTTCTGAATTATTGAAATTCTTAAAATTGATCTGCGAAAATTGAATTTTCTGGCAAAACTAAACAGGAAAACACACTTCTCTCGGTATATTCTGAAAGAGGAAGAATTGCCGCTTGTAATGATATCTTTCTTGGCAATACAATTCTAGAAATGACGGCGTTAAAGTCCTTCAAACTTCTTGAATTTCTGAATTATTGAAATTCTTAAAATTGATCTGGGAAAATTGAATTTTCTGGCAAAACTAAACAGGAAAACACACTTCTCTCGGTATATTCTGAAAGAGGAAGAATTGCTGTTTGTAATGATATCTTTCTTAGCAATAAAATTCTAGAAATGACGGCGTTAAAGTCCTTCAAACTTCTTGAATTTCTGAATTATTGAAATTCTTAAAAGCGATCTGTCAAAATTGAATTTTCTGGCAAAGCAGGTAAACACAATTTTCTCAGTCAGAGAGAGAGGATGAATTGCAGCATCTATAGCTATTGTTCTCCCCAATATACAACTTGTAATAAGAAAGTTAAAACTATAGAAATTAAAATATTCTTATTTAATAATACTGTTAAACCCATTTAAAAAATAATTTCAAAATTTAGTAAAACATCAAAACATCGACAAACATCGTTGTCCAACAACGAAGAGACGAAGACACTCGACATCAAAAACCAATCCTGATTGGATACCTTCCCCACTCAAGAATCTACAGGTAAGTGCAGCAAGACTATACGTGATACAAGCCCACCAAGAGGTAAGTCAGTGACGTGAGACTAAGGTGCCTAAGGTGAGTAAGCCAAGCTTACAGGAACCACCTCCCATACAAGCTAACAATGACTCGACGAAAGAACCCAGCCTCTCACACCGTAAACGTTCACGTAGCATAACGCGATTCGTGACAGACAGTTACTTGAGACTCGCGAATAAGTGAGTGTAGGTGTGTAACTCCACCAATTTTCCTAGGATTACCACAAAATTTTCAACACTACCCAACGAAACCAGTAAGTTTACATCGAAAAACACCCAGACACACTCAACACCATCCTTAAATTCACGAATTAACTTGATTATTACACGTTTAAGTCACATATGCTTTTTGGTTTTACCTTTTATGGGTATTTCTATTAATGTTTAACAAAGTGATTGTTAAATATAAGACAGTTTTAGTCATTATGAAAAAGAAAGCTTTATTTTTTATAAAAAAAAGAAAGCTTTATTTTTTATGAAAAAGGAAAGGTTTATTCTTTATAAAAAAAAGAAAGGTTTATTCTTTAAAAAAAAAGAAAGCTTGAGTTAATAACACAATAGTGAAAGTTTTTTAAGATAAATTTTCTGTAAACTTACCGTTTGTATTAAATACATCCGGTTTTAGCACATTAGCACATTCTTGGGTGCTGTTGATTGTTGCAAGTTGAAACAATGACTACGCCACCATTGCGAACGCACTTGATTGAATAATTAAATAATGTGCACTGATATTATGTCTGTGTTGATGTGTCTATGTGCGTGTCGGTGTTGATGTGTCTATGTGGAATTTGCAATTGCTTGCTTTTGTCGCGTTCGAGTGCAACGATACAGGCACTGACTGCGTTCTATAAAGCCTCAGACTGCTGTTAAGGCGGCTTAACTTAAGATGACTTACGTTAAAAAAGCGTGCGACTACCTACCTACCTACCTAGACCGTGGTCTGGCGGTTATTAAGTATACCTTTCGGCGTGTATTCAATTTCCATCAACCTGTCGGTTTGTTTGTGTGTCTATCAAAATTCCGATTGCATGACACACATGCGTGTGAGAGTGTGTATTTTTCTCGTTCGTTATTGGACAAGATTGTGTTAGAATTCGTAAATATTTGCTTTCAATTTGTTGGAAGTTTTGATAGATATTTGCATATATGTTTTGAGTTGTGTTGTATGTGTGTGAGAGGGTGAGTGTTGAGAAGGTGTGTGGCTGTGTATGAGTATGATAGTATGTTGTGTGCATTGTGTGAGGATGTGTATATGTGTGTGTGTGTGTGTGTGTCAGTGAATGAGTACGATAGTGTGTTGTTCGTGTGTGTTTGTGTCTGTGTACGAATGTGTGTTATGTATGTGTGTTTGGGTGAATGTGTGCGAGTGTGTGTGTATGTGTGTATGTTGCGTATGTGTGCGTGCTAGCATGTGTGTGAGTGCATATGTTGTGTGGGTGTGTGTGTGTTGTGTGAGTATGTATGTATCTGTCAGTGAATGAGTACGATAGTGCGTTGTTCGTGTGTGTTTGTGTCTGTGCATGAGTGTGATAGCTGTGTATGACAACGCTAGTGTGTTATGCATGTGTGTTTAGGTGTATGTGTGTGTGGGTGTGTGTGTGTGTGTGTGTTAGTGTATGTATGTGTGCGTGCTAGCATGTGTGTGAGTGCATATGTTGCGTATGTGTGTGAGTATGTGTGTATCTGTCAGTGAACGAGTACGATAGTGTGTTGTGCGTGTGTGCTTGTGTCTGGGTATGAGTGTGATAGGCTGTGTATGACAACGCTAGTGTGTTATGCATGTGTGTGTTTGGGTGTATGTGTGCGGGGGTGTGCATGTTGTGCGTGAATTTGAAAATCGAGAGTGAATGTCAAAGTTGTGTGTGGGTATGTTGTGTATGCGTGCGTGATAGCATGTGTGTGAGTGCATATGTTGCGCGCTTGTGTGTGTAGGTGTTTAATGGTAAGAGACAGACAGAGAGAGAGAGAGAGAGAGAGAGAGAGATTGGACGAGTGTCTCTGTGAGTTGTGTATGTTGTGTAAAAATACAAACATGAATGTATAGATTTAGTTGAAGGTTATTTAAACATGTTTTCGATTAGAACATGCTATTTTACAATGGGTTCAGTTTGATTTATAAACGTGAGCTTGCATTCGGTGGCATAATCTATAAATAAATTCTAGTCATGTGAAATCATTCCTTTGCGATTTTTAATATGTCATATTATCCGAGTAATAAGATGTCATACATACCAAAAAGTAATGTGCCAATAAAGGTAGTCTGTTATATACCAAACTTTGAATTTTTTTGGGCAAACGTTGCTGACAATAAGATTACACGCGTACACCACCGAAAACGTTTCTTCTTCCATAGTTGATCTGGTGCATACACCACGCCGACAACGGCAAACAGCTGATAAGCGCATTCCACGCCTAAATCGGTAATCTTCGTTTATATTCGGGACAGGTGGAGCATCTGGCGGGTGGTGTATTGAATTAACAAAAAGTGGTGGGGGGCGTGTGCCACAACTAGCTATTTGAGTCCACACTGCCTCTCCTTATCCTTGTGCAGCGCGGAGCCTGCAAGAAGATCCGCGCAGTAGCGCATCCTAAGTGCGCAGCATAGGCGCGGCCATTTCAAAGAGCAGTTAGTTTCGTCACATTATGTTAATGTTGTTTTCTTGGTTTAGCAATGATGATTTGTTGAAACTTCCGGCAAATCTAGTCACACACAGATCTGAAACTGGTAGATGAAGGTTGTAAGAGATGTTCACCACACGAAGGTTCGAAGTTTATTTCCAGTAAAAACAGTTAGGTTAAACATAAAATCAGTGCTGCCAACATGGCTTAAGTAACTAGACATACGCCCTCTACCGTGGAGATTCTAGTTACAACATGATTAACTAACGTTTTCGAGCTACTAGTTCTCACTGAACCTATTCAACCTTCTTCGTCTTCCTCGTGAACCTTCTTTGTTGACCCCCTTTCCATTAACAACCTACGCGGAATCTAAATTTATTTGTACGGCGACTTACCACGTGCGTTACAAATGTAAACAGATGTGGAGAAGACTGAAAGGGACGATAGGCAATAAAATATATCAATTATTATTATAATGATCGATGCGTATTTTCGGGGACTCGAACCCCATCCGTCTGCGTTGTAGGCCGAAGCGCTAGCACTTATGCTGCCCAGGTGGGCTTCTAGCTACATTCTGACATGCTTATTTTACTTTTTTATCATCAAATCATATTTCTAGAACCGAAAAAATGCGTCATATCCTATTATTCGCCACCATATTAGCAGCACTCCATCTATCGGCTGGTGTCAAAGTAAAAAGCAAAGATATGATGCGTAAAAGTATCGTCTTCGACAAAAACACCCCCGATGTATTCTACTGTCCAATGACCAAACCCACTGGCATTGACAAACTTATTGTAAAGTAAGTCGTTCATCCCCTATAATCTCAACCATCTCCAATAATTCCTCTTTTTAATGAACCAGAGCACGGCCCTTAAGTAAACTCTGCGAACACGAAGGACGCCCTCTACCAAAGGACTACAAAAGCGACTGTTACCAGGACATCGACGAGACGGACTACGCCTGCAAGGAGAAATACAGGATAATGGTACAATTACGCAATCGCTACGTCGTCTAACCTTAACAACTCCAAACAAACATATGAATAACTTTTAAAAACCAAAGAATAATAATAATATTTGTAGATTTGTAACGATTAGGTTTAAGGTCAAGGGATCATTGTTTTTAATTCACAGGCAACATTTGTTTTTGATTACTTTTTTACAGAAGAGGATTAAAATCGCCGAGGAGCAATAATCACAAACACAACGCAATTAATTCAAAATTTAAAACAAGCACATAAATCCACTAAGAGCATAAGAAAATCACTAAAGAATCAAAACTAACATCAAATTAACAAATCGTACTATTAATAAGTAACATATTTATTTATTTACTAATTAATAACTTTAAATGTAATCAATGCACATAAAAGGTTTTGGGTTGAGGTTATATAGCACTTTTTTTGGGGTTATGAAAAAAACGTAACTTGTACACATAACCCCAAAGAAATTGAGGTTATAAATGCTATTGGTGATGGACTACACGACAAACATACTTTCCTTGTTCTTTATTTATTTGTTTTGTGGTTTTGTTATACGTAATTAGTTTAATGTTTTCTTAAATTTGACAAATTTTGTTATTTTGCTTCGCGAGTCTTGGTAGTAGTTCGTAAATCATAAAAAATCTTAAACATTTGTAGATTATTATGTTTCATCGTTGTCTATGATGCATGCGATGATTGTTTTCTTTCTTCCTCGTTCGGGTAACGTCGTATCTACTCGTAAATGTTCGTAGTTGCTCGTTGTCTATCGTATATCTTCGTAAATCTTGGTAAACACTCGTAAACTTTCGTATATCATCGTGGTATGCATGCGATGACTTTCTTCTCTCTCGTTTTTTTTGTGTTTCACCTTTTCTTTCTCTCTCTACTCGTTAAATAAAAAAAAAAACGGAAAAAATTAATCGAGAAGAAAGTCCAATCGTTTTACTGTCACATCGTGCATAATCGGATACAGTGAGTATATTTATACAGGGTGTTTAAAATTATAAATTTTATTTTTTTCAATTTATTAATAGTAATTATAGAAAAATATTTTAGATGAGGAAATATCCACCAGGCTCTGAGGAACCTTTTGATGGAAGTCGTCTGAAGAGATTCCTGAACATCGATGCGGAGTATTTGGAGAAGAGATCGCCAGCGCCATTTACCAAACTTCGCCCACGTTTGAAGACCAAGAGTCGTCTTCGTGATCGGCTTATTTTGTTGTAAACAAATTCGAAAAACAAAGCATCTTAAAACCGTCTTAAATGCAGGGGCGGGTTATCTATTAGACTCACTAACACTAAGCCTAGAGGTCCTGCCTTTATAAAAAGGATACCTTATCCTGGGACATCTTGCATACAACCTTTATGCAACCTTTTATTTCGATCTCGACATTGAAAATTTTAATACTCCGACTGATAACCCACCACCGGTATAAAAGACGGGCCCCCTAAACATTAACCTAGAGGCTACAGGCGACCTTAATCCGTTACTGCATAAATTAATTTGATAATTTCATAATGAGAGTTTATGAAGATAAACAGGCAAATAACAAATAAGACTTAAGGCTTATTGTACGCTTATGTATTGTGACTTAAGCCTTGTTTTATTTCAAAATAGTCAAGATGTCAAAACCTGTAACTATTGCTGCGATTTAATTGATTAATAATTGATTGATTAATTAATTAGTTTAAAAAAGATGCTAAATGTACTTGTATATTAAAAAAATAATGATTTAATGAATATATAATATTTATTGTTTAATAATAAATAATATTTATTGTTTCAATATTATAGAGATGATGATATTTTTATTTATATTAAAAAAATAATTAATTCTGAATCATTTAAAACTAACCTAACCTCCGTATTTTATTCGCATTTCGAAAATGGGTTATACGTTATAATGGGCCAGTGAGGGAACAAGCCCCTGTTTTATTTCATGAAGGAAGAATTGAAGAATCACAGTTAATTTTGCCAGAAAATCAAATTTTCTAGAGCTCTTACTAAATTAAAAAAAAATACTTTGATGAAATTTTGATTAGTTATATCTTCTTTATTATAAGTCATTGAGTATTGAGAGAACTTTCATTCGACGCACAAACTAATTATCAAAACACCCACTAAGAAAACGTGGAAAAATTTAATTTCCCTGGCTAAAAACTCACTTTTCCTTCAAAAAGACACAACACCGTAATAACCCAAATAAATCTGAAACATGGATTATCTTTAAACAGTCGTATCACCTTTAATATATATCTCAAAAACTTGGAATTGATTTCATTAGAAGTCCACCCTCCTCTTCCAGTCCCCCTTGAAGAAACAATTGAAAAATCACCGTTAACTTTACTGGAAAATCGAATTTCCAGCAGCTTTTACTAAATTTTTACAAATTCATGAATTTCGATTCATTATATTTGCTTTATTATTAGTCCCTGAGCTTTGAAAAAAATATCATTCAACGCACAAACTTATTATCTAAACACCCACGAAGATAAAATAACGAATAGTTTAATTCCGCTTGCGAAAAATTCAGATTTCCTTTAAATAGACGCACCATCTTAATAACCCAAATAAATCTGAAAAATAAATTATCTTTAAAGAGTTGTATCACCTTTAATATATTTCCCAGAAACTTGGAATTGATTTCCACTAGAAGTTCGCACTCTTCTTCAAGGTCCGTTTGCAGGAACAATTGGAAAATCACCCTTAATTTTGCCGAAAATAAAATTTCCTGGAGCTCTTACTAAATTTTTACAAATTCGTAAATTTGGATTTCTTATATCTGCTGTATTATTAGTCCCTAAGCTATGAGAAAAATATCATTCGACACACAAACTTATTATCTAAACACCCACAAAGATAAAATAATGAAAAAGCTTAATTCCCCTTGCGAAAAAATCAGTTTTTCTTTAAATGGACGCACTATTTAGGTGGTGCGTCCAACCCTAATAAATCTGAAAAATGAATTATCTTTAAAGAGTTGTATCACATTTAATATATTTTGCAGAAACTTGAAATTGATTTCATTAGAAGTCCACACTCTTCTTCAAAGTCCGTTTGCAGAAACAATTGGAAAATCTCCCATAATCTTGCCGGAAAATAGAATTTCCTGGAGCTGTTACTAAAATTTTTTTTTATTTAAAAATGTTTACAAATTCGTAAATTTTGATTCGTTATATCTCCTTTATTATTAGTCCCTAAGCTTTGAGAAAAATATCATTCGACGCATGAACTTATTATCTAAACACCCACGAAGATAAAAACGAAAAGTTTAATAACCCTTGCGAAAAATTCCGTTTTTCTTCAAATAGACGCACCACCTTAATAACTCTAATAAATCTGAAACATGGATTATCTTTAGACAGTTGCATCACCTTTAATATATGTCCCAGAAACTTGAAATTGATTTCAGTAGAAGTCCACACTCTTCTTCAAAGTTCGTTTGTAGAAACAATTGGAAAATCACCCTTAATTTTGCCGGAAAATAGAATTTCCTGGAGCTCTTACTAAATTTTTACAAATTCGTAAATTTTGATTCGTTATATCTCCTTTATTATTAGCCCTTGAGCTTTGAAAAAATATCATTAGACAAACAAACTTATTATCTAAACACCCACGAAGATTAAAAAACGAAAAGTTTAATAACCCTTGCTAAAAATTCAGTTTTCCGTCAAATAGACGCATCACTTTAAAAGCCCTAATAAATCTAAAAGATGGATTACCTTTAATCAGTTGTATCACCTTTAATATATGTCCCAGAAACTTGGAATTGATTTCTTTAGAAGTCACACTCTTCTTCCATGTCCCTATGAAGAAATAATGGGAAAATCACCGTTAAGTTTGCCGGAAAATCGAATTACCTGGAGCTCTTACTAAATTTTTGCAAATTCATAAATTTTGATTCGTTATATCCCCTTTATTATTAGCCCTTGAGCTTTGAGAAAAATATCATTCGACGAACAAACTTATTATCTAAACGCCCACGGAGAAAAAATATCAAAAACTTTAAATCTCCTGGCTGTAAAATCAGTTTTCTCTTAAATTGACACGCAGCGCCATCTAACGTATATGAACATGTTTGCTATTCTTAAATCATCTGTCACCATCACCCTGAAATTTGTTGATATATCCTCAACCTGAATACATTCTATTAACGCAAAACACAGAAAATTTTAAATCCTAAAAAAATGAATGCAAATCAAACATATTTTATTAATGTAATGAATACATATATTCATGGGCTATGATTATCTCCATCCTTATCACACACATACACACACTCAAAATTTGATGATGAACTTAAAACATTTTCAAAACTTGTATAATAATCGAATGGTGATTCGTGATTAATCGGTGATGAATCGTGGAAGAAAGAAAGGTAGAGTTCTTCATGTTCATGTTTACGTGTGTATTAAATATTCAAATTATCAATTCATAACCTCAATAAACGTATTCATAGAAACAATAAACAATAAAACAATTATTTTCAATATATATCTTATCATGTGTTGTCTTTATATTTTGTATGTGTAGATGTCTTCGCCTGTAGTTTCTTGTTTGTATTTTTCATCTGTATTGTGTGAATCGTGTAAATTGTTTAAATAGTTGCACATTTGCATGTTACACGTTCGAAACATGTTGTCTGTTTTGTGAATGTCTTTGTTTGCTTTGTTTTTGTTATCATCATAATCTAATCAGCTAAACATATATGTACATACATTTAAACATGTTTATGCTGGAGTTTACTTCAGTTTTTTTAACAACATTTACTCGAGAGATAGATTAGATAGAGATAGAGAGAGAATGGGTTCTTACACGAAACACTCATGCTGCTCCTATCGCGCCATCTACCTGCGTGCGCTTACACCGCAGCGCGCCATCTATGTACAGGAGGCCACAGCGATGAACATGTGTGGCGTGTCAAGGGAACAAAATGCGTTTGGCCGTCATTGGCCCCATCACCGTGGCGCCATCATAGTGGCTGATTTCAGTTTTATAGTGGACACGATTTTCGAAATTGTTTGAAAATTATTATTTAAAATTTTTTTTGAATGTGCGATTTTTTTGAAATTTCTTGATGTGTTTGCAAGAAACTAAATATTTTTTTAATTTCTCGAAAATTTCATTATTTACTGCTTACTTTTTTTTATTTTTGAAATCTTTAATTGTTTCAAATTTTGAAAATACACATTAAAGGAAATGCATGTAAATAATTAACTTTTTTAAATAACATTTAACCCTTTCAACATTATTTTTTACTATAAATATTAGTTTTGTCCACACATAAACTGAAATCAGACCATACGTAAACCTCTTGAAATCAGCCAAAAAACGATATGCTTATTGCGCATGCGCAACTAACTCACTCCCTCTTTGCTGCGCATGCGCCACCAACTTACTCCTTTTCTACTGCGCATACTATTCTCACTGCTTCTACACTGCGCATGCGCCTCCAACTTATTCTCCTCTCAGTTGCGCATGCGCAAAAGAATTACTCGGAGTAACCTTAGCAGGCGAGTGGTAGGGTGTTGGAGTGAGGAGGTAGTTGAAGAGGAAAAACAACAAGGATATGTGCGTCGGTGGAAAAGGGTGAGTGTGTGCAAAAATAGAGCTATCCAGGGATAAATGGCGCTCGCACAGCACTGTCTGATAAGTGCCGCCTCTGATAAGTGCGCTGCGTTCCTGCGCTAACAGCGTTAAACCAACCTCATCTAACCTAACTTCAAGCGTCGTTTTATCAATTTTCTCAACTTCTCAACTCCGTCCGACTGCCATCGTCCATACAACAATGTTAACAACTACTGTTTTAGCATCGCACAATACTACTGCGAATACTTGCTAAATTCTTGATTTTTTTCGGATTACTCGTTTTTTTTGTTCTAACGGTTTTTTCATCTCACTCGCGTTGAACTCGCTCTCTGATAATATGATTTCATGAATTATAACATTATCTAAAAATACTATACAATCTTTTATAATAAAGCGTAAAATTCAATTAATAAATCTTTTACTTTTTTTGGGTTTGGTTTTTGGATTTGTTCGCTTTTCTTTTATTAATAATTACTTTTTACATCATACGGTTTAGTGTGAGATTTTGATTTACGTCAATTTATTTTCATTTTTATTCAATTTCAATTTTTATTTAATATTTTATTTCAATTTTACCATAGATCTTAACCTAGCATCAATACTACTACTTCTTCGGGGGATATTTGACAGCTTATTTGACAGATTTTTGTCATATAGCCGTTTATTTGACAGGTGACAGCTGTTAGTTGATTGTTGACAGTTTTTGACAGACAACTATTGTCATGTGTTAGTTGACAGCTGTCAAATGATAACTGACCGTTGACAGAACTCATAAAGATTGTTTTTTTGTAGTTTTGATTTTCAGTTGATAATTTATAGGTGAATGACAGGTGAGAATTCATAGCAGACTACTGTCAGCTGACAATTGATAGTAGTAACGAATGCAGAGTTCGTTTTCAAAGTTTAAAGTTTTTAATGAAGGTCAACTTTTGACAATTGATAGCTGACGAGTGACAGTTGACATGTTATCTTTTATATATACAATTTTCAAAAATTTAAACTTATTTCAAGAGTACTTTTCTTCAGATGACCTTTGACAACTGTCTACTATTGTTATCGTTATTATATCGGTTATGACTTCACAGCTAATATTTGACTGATGACACTTAACATTTGACAGCTAACAATTGACAACTAAAAATGTCAGCTGAGAGTGTTTACACAGTTTTCGTGAAATATTTTACTCATTATCATAATTCCATTATTGAAATGTTCGAAATTGGGGATGTACACAAAAAAGTGTACCAAAAACTAAAAATGAACATAACTTGACATAACCCAAAATGTCACACTTGTTATTTGCGTCTTTTGCGTCTTCTGCTCCGCATCACTAGAGTGAATTAAGCAGCGCCATTTAGTGCACAATAGCACTATCTTCCACATCTCCATAAATAACAACATTACCCCTTCTTATCTTGTTGTATGTATATATCCTATCATTGTTTCACTTATCTCTCTTGTTTTCTTTTTTCTTTCTTACTTAAGTACTAAACATTTATGTATATTTACTTAATCTATACGTATGTTTTCTCTCTGTTTGTTTATTTTTTTGTTTCTCTTTTTGCTGGTAAATTTATATAATATAATTGTGATTATGCCTCACTTGTTGTTGTGGCGAAGAAACATATGTTTCGCTTCCACCTCTGGCCTCTTCCTAAACATAGTTCGACTACTCGTACGATTAGTTGTTATCACAAAAAATACTGATTAAGCACATTGTCACCTAGACATGTTGTTGTTGTCTTTTACTTTTACCAACGCGTTTTTCATCAAAAAATTAGATTTGTTTTGTTTTGTGTGTGCTAATTTCTTTTCAAGTTTTCTCCAAAACTATGTTTCATTATCACAAACAATACTGATATAGCTTAGAAGTTAAAGCGTTTTCTTATGATTCGAAATCATTTTAAGACAATTTGATTTGCGATTTTTTAGCTACTTGACACATTTCAACACTATTCCGTTTTTTTTTTCTAGCATCATTCTCTCTAAATCCATAAAATTTTCCATAATATTTTCAACAATTTTAGTTTTGCAACTTGTTTCTTTTGCTAAAAAGCCGACCTTTGATATCACCATCAAGTTTGTTTCATGTCTATGCTGTTTGTGTCTATTTTAGAACAATATATTTTGGGGAAATAAAATCTTGATTTCTGTGTCACGTTCTTTTGGTTCTTTCCAGAGATAGATAGAGATAGATAGAGATTTGTAACATAATTAGAATCAAACATTCAATACTTTCGTGGAATTCATTTAGTGTCATATCTTTTAAGCATTATATTTTGCATTGTTTTCGAAGTTTGAAATGAGTTAAAAGTTATTTGAAGATTAGTACTTCTGTTTTTCTGATATTTGACAGTTGACAGCTGATATATGACAGTTGATCGCTGATATACATGGCAGGTGACAGTTGACAGTACGCATTATTGCCTCATTCAGTTTCGATTCTTTCCAGAGATATATAAAGATTTGTAACATAATGTGAGTTTAACATTAAATATATTTGTCGAATAAACTCAGTGGAACACTAAGCACTATTATCATTTTCTCAGAATTGAAGAGTCAATCTTATTTCAAGTCTAGTTTTTCTTCTATTTTACTGATTTTTCACAGTTGACAGTTGAGATTTGATTGATGACAGGAAGCATTTGACAGGTGACAGTTGATAGCTGACAATTGAAAATAGCTGTTATTGAATAGAAACAATCGCTTAGCTGTACCCATATGTTTTCAATCGTTTACTTCCAATAATATTATTTTCAAAAACTACTAATCGACAATTTGATTCCCGCACAACATTGTAAATTATTTTATAAAGCAGTTGACTTGTTATATTTCATATTTTTTTGGAAAAGAGAATGTTTATCTTATTCCTTGCCTAACTTCTTAAGATGACGAATTTATATTTGCAGAATGTGACAATTGACAACATATATTTGATTAATATCAAAAATTATAAGATAAGATTTTCTTATTTCATGAATGTGACACCTGTCAACTGATATCCGTATAATGACAGAAAACAGCTGACTAACCAGTAATCGTTAATCTGTACCCATATGTTTTTGTTCTCAATCGCCTTCTTAGATTGATATTCTCTTCGAAAAACTATTAATAGACTCTTTGGCTACTGAATAACGTTATAAATTATTTTATAAAATATTTATACTGTTGTATTTCATAATTTTTGAAAAACAAAGTTAATCTCATTTCATACCTTACATTTTAACCTATACAGTTGATATTTGACAGAATGTGACAGCTGTCAACTGACGCCTAATGTACAAACCATCACAGTTGATATGACCCCTACCAATTTGCCGAATAATAGAAAACAGCTGATATTTGGCAGCAATAACCACAGTAACCAATAACATATTTTCCGCAACTAATCTGTACCCAAATATTTCTGTTCTAATTCGTAGTTATATTTCCATATAATCCTTTGCAACAACTCTTAACAGTCAATCTCAATCCGGCACAAAGTTACAAACAATGTTTGTACAAAAACATAATTTAGAAGCATTCATCTTGCTGCATAATATTAAAAATATGAAATCCCATTTTATGCTTAACTGCTTAACCTTTCCGGTGATATTTGACTGAGCAGCTGTCAACTCATTTCGAAAATGACAGAAAACAGCTGCTATATGTCAACACTAACCGTAAAGGCAGTAACGAATAACCTAATTTCTTCGCAACTAATCTGTACCCAAAATCTGTACACTCATTCCTCCTTCCATCTATCCAGCCATGTAATATTTGTTTGTAATGTAATAATGTACGTTTGAATAACAACTATTGTTAACACTTGATTTACATCAACAAATCAACATAACACGAACTTTTTGTTACGTTTGTTATATCTTTTATCGTCATTTCTGTTTGTTAATATTCTCTTTGTTTTGTGGTTGTTTTGGGGGGGGGGGAAACACGGGGTAAAACACGATTAATAATTCGTCAAAACATTTAAGGCGTTCGAGGGTTGTTATGTTATACCATTAACTACTTATACATCTACGTTGCTGTATGTCGGTGTTGCGTCCATAATAACTGCGAATATATTCAAAAGAACACGCACCTAACCTCAAAAGTTTTACCCGCGAAATCGGGACACACACATACGTGAAGGTACCTAACTCCGTCGATAGTTAATTAATCGTTAATGATTTACGCTTAATCTCTTAACCTTAACCTCTTAACTTCTTAACCTCTTAATTTCTAACCTCACACACACCTCATCTCTGCATTATTAATAAATATACTTTTTTTGTTAAATATTTTCTGTTTTTTAATCATCGCTAAAAACTACGGCGATCACGTCAGTCTAATATTTTATTAAATCTTTTTTTTGTTTTAGTTATTTGTGTCTCAAATTGTCTGATGTTGTTTCGTTAATGTTTTTTTTGTTTCTTTCGGTATGTTTTTGAATGTTTGTTTTTTGCGAACAACGTGTGCGAGTACCGGCCGCCATTTTTTTTTGAAAAATTAAACTGTTCTTGACAGCATTCTTGACAGTGTTGGCACAATTTTTCGTTTTGTTCGGTAACGCAACAAAAACCCGTTTCAACGGCGTCAACCAGAATAACAACAACAACGTTTTGTCTTTTGTTTTACGTCTTCAAATTTGTGCTTTTTTGGTGGATGGCAAGTGGCGCCATCTTGTTAAATATGTTTTGGTTTATGATGTGTTTAGTTTTGTGGTGTAAAGTTTTGGAGTGTTGTTGTGTTTTTTTGTTTTGTTTGTAGTTTCTGTTTGAAAATTTGAAGGTTTGAAGATCAAAGTGTTGAAATATGTGCGTACGTTTCGTCGCTAAGTTCTCTGTCTCTCTCTGCCGGTGATGGTTTTTGGGGGTGATGTCGCAACGTTGACGAAGTGTGTTCCATGATGGCCGGCCATTGTGGTGGCCATTTTGTGCCCGCATAGGTGCTTTTGTTTACTCCGGCTTAAGTCGGTGCCATTGGACAATCGTTTGGCGGGGTTTGGTGATCATGTCCTGCCAGTGTTTCGTTTCCGATGCTCCGGAACCGTTTTTACCTGGAAGAGTATGGAAATTCAACTTGGTTCTAGTTCCGGAACCTTAGGTACCTGGGCTACCATGAAAGTGGTACCAAGAATTCATCCTGGGAGTGTAACCATTTTTCAATTAGGCTCAGGAACTTATGGGGATCTCTAAATGGAGACCGAGGAATTCTGTTGAGAGGATTGAGGCACTCCAGATAGGTCAGAGAATTTTAAGGGGTTTGTCCAAAGTGTTTCCAAAGTATTCCTGGTGAAATAATGACAGGGACTTCTATAGGAATCTCGAATTTGCTCCCTCAGAATAGAGAGTAACTCCATACATTACAAGTAAACACTGCAGATTGATCTGGATCTTTTATGGAGGATCTCCAGAGTGTTTTCTAAGAATTACTTATAATTTAGGTTGGGGTTCAGGTACCGCAAACATTGGGTTCCCAGAAATCATCCCGGGAGTGGACAGACATACAGTTAGTACTCCATGGTGAAATAAAGATGAGTTCTATCCACAATAAAGATTTTGAGATCTCTTCCTTAGAATAGAGAGTAAGTACTTTGCAAGGAAACCCTCCAGACAGATTGATCAGGAACTTTAAATGAGCATTTCCAAATGATTTCCAAAGGAATATGTTGAAAGATTAGAAGTGGAACTATATTAATGCACTCCAGATAGATCAGGAACTTGTATGGGATCTCCAGAGTAATTCCATAGAACTATGTGGACCACATTGAAATAGAACTGTATGTTTAAAAGAAACACTTACCAGCTAATAGAATACGACCAATCAACTCGTTCCTCCCGATGTTGTCGAAGTCCATTACCATCACGTCAAGCGAGCACTCGCGTATTTTCTCCCATGGAACATTAAACGAGAAGGTGTCATTGAAGACCGGATTCAGTGTGCATTTGAAGATGGCCGTCTTGCGCTTCTCTATCCGCTTATCGCCGAACTGCAGCCATACTTTTACGTATGGATCTAAAAATTTCCCAATATATTAAAACTTCCCAATTTTGAAGAGCGTTGGAGCGAATAACCAGGGATAAACAATGATTGCTTAATTTAATCCTGAGAATGACACCACACGACACGTGAAGTTAAAAATGTTGAAGTTAATTAATGCATATTTTATTAGGTCATGTACCTTGGGAAATTTGCACCGTGGAAATTATTTCTAAAACTTGACATAACTTGATTGTCCTACGTGAGAATTTTTAATTGCAAACGTTCACGTGAATATATTTTTGCTTGGAACTGCTTGGGATATATAGGTAATTATATGGGGTATGTGGGTTATGTGGTGTAGGTGTGGTCTGCGGCGTATGTGGGAAATGTGAGAAATGTGGGGTATGTGGGGAATGTGGGGTATGTAGGGTATGTGTGGTATGAGGGGTATGTGAGGTATGTGGGGTATGTGAGGTATGTGGGGTATGTGGGGTATGTGGGGTAAGTGGCGTATGTAGGTTATGGAAATTCTGAAGGTATGTGTAGAATGGGTTTGTGGGATATATGGGCTGTCTTGAGAATGGAAGATCTGGATGTATGGTAGTATATGGAGAATATGGCGTATGTGGGTAGTATGGGATATAAAGAAGGGGGTATATGTAAAATGTGAGATATGGGGGTTATGTGTGTGGGTAATAGATGATATGGATGTTTGGTGGTATCCGGTATGTAGGGCATGTGAGTTGTATGAGGTTTGCAAGGTATGTATGAATGAGAGGTATCAGGAATATGTGGAGTGTGTGGGGTATTCAGGGCACGATGGGTACCTCAATATCCTCCATGGGCCTATATACAATATGAGGTCAATTCTGGTATAGTGGTATGCGACGTACGAGGAAGTTAAAGGCGTTTGTCTTAAACCAGGATAGTTTAACTTTCGGTTCTGATTTAGGTTCCTAGGAAGGTTCTAGTAGGACCTTTCAAACCAAAATAAGATGGAAAGATGATTTTACCTGATTTCCCATTAATATCCTTCGCCTTTAGATTGCGTGCCTTCAGCAAAGTGAGCGTAAGGATGCTGTTACTGGGATGATAGCACAGTGAGGTTAGAAGCTCGCCACATTTGTCCTTCGCGGGTGGCTTGAGAGCTTTCCAAAACGCAGGCTTCTCACTTAAATCGACCTAAAAGATATTCCGAAACACTTAAGACAACCATCAAACACTTTATTTTACTAGAGTACACTTATAAAATTGTGGCGGATAGAGTTCGTATTTAAAGCATTGATGGCCAATTGAATCCGCCATAAATTCACCGGGTTTATTACCCAGTTTTCATCAGGGTTTATGGGCATACTCACTTGACATAGAGGTAGGAACACCTCGCCGATGGAGTCGTCACGCGAGAAGCGATCATAATCGAAGACGTGCAGATGGAGCACCCTCGACTGCAGCTTTTGAATGGGGAAGCCCTCGAAGTAGAAGGTCTCGTTCCAGCGTGGATTCAGCGTGCGTCGCTTGATCTTCGTCTCCAGCCGATGCTTCTTGTCCGGTAAAAGGGTGACCCGTACATAGGGGTCACTTGTGCCGGATAGATCTTTCGCTGGGAGCTCTTTACCCTGAGAAATGAGATAAAGTTCAGAGCAATTGCATATCTTGAAGAGTGTGGGGTAGTGGACTTGTGGAATGGAAGAGAGTTTTTCTTGTTCGTCTGGTGGGACTTGGTTCAGTTGGGAAGGTCAGAGCCAGACCATGAGGTACCTCAGGATAAAGGGGAGAAGGATTAAAGATTGTGAAGTCAGTTCAAGATGAGGTATGTGATGGGGGGTTGGGGATATAGAGACATGAGGGTAAGTGGAAGTATCTGGAGGTATGTAGAGGTTTGTGAAGACACATAGAGGTACGGGATGTTAAGTGGAGGTATATGGAGAAAAGTGGAGGTATGTGGGGATATGTGGAGACATATGAACATAAGTGAAGGTATTGCGGATATGTAGAGGTACATTGGGGCTATGGGTAGCTATCTGGAGATATTTGGAGGTATGTGGAGTTTTGGGGAGGTATATGTAGTTAAGTGTAGGTATGTAAGGTATGTGGGGTATGTGGAGGTATATGGCTGGTAATAGGAGATATGTGGAGGTATCTGGAGATGTCAATTGGCATGGTGAGATAGTGCAGGACGTGGAAGTATTTGGGGATATGTGGAAGTATGAGAAGACATGTGGAGGTACCTGCAAAGGTATGTGGAGGTAGGAGGAGGGTAACTGGAAGTTTCTGGAGATATGTCGGGGTATGGGAAGATACGTGGAGATATGCAGAGGTACGTGGACCTAAGTGAAGGTATGAGAACAAAAGTGGAGGGAAGTACTGGGGTCATATGGAGGTCTGTCTGTCTATGGAGGTATCTGGAGAAACGTAGAGGTATATGGGAACATATGGGGATATGGTGAACATGGCGGTATGCAGGGTATTAGACATGTAAAGTCTGAATAGAAATGTCTGAATAAAACCATATTTATTTGAAAGAAACTTGTAAATTACCTGTATGATTCGTAGAATGAGCGTAGTATTTTGGAAGTCGTACTCGAGCGAGAAGTGAATCTGACCGACGTTCTCCGACGGTTCCGAGTTGTCGATGTACATGTCCACCAGCGAGATGCTGCGGTTCTGAAGGAACGCCATCTGGAACACGAGGGCAGAACGGCGGCGGCGGGGGATGCGCCCACAACCAACAAGAATGTTCGATATTTAGTGCGAGTGCTCTGTTTGCTCTGCGTCGACACCTTCCCCTCCCAACAACGGAGAAACAACAACCAACAAAACAATCACAAACAAAAAGAAACAACTGCCATACGGATAGCAATC
Organism: Mimaenictus wilsoni; assembly: GCA_027575185.1. Lineage (NCBI taxonomy): Eukaryota > Metazoa > Arthropoda > Insecta > Coleoptera > Staphylinidae > Mimaenictus > Mimaenictus wilsoni. The sequence continues at coordinate 6,124 of JAODAC010000728.1, read as the reverse complement.
GACAGCTGAGACCACTGAATGGATTAGCAACGAAACAACGAAGAAGAGAATCACATGGCAGGCTGAGGGTTGAAGACACACTAAACAGTTTACAACAAAATTATACTTCTTCCGCAGGAAAAAAAAATAGCAAGTTCCTGACATTAATTACAGTTATATGTCAATTAGGGTCGATTCCAATTTACAAAAAGTTTAATCGCCACAACAGGAATTAACTAGTCTATTATGGCTTAATGCAGAAGGCAGGGGATCCTTAGACATGGACCGCACATGCTCAGAAGTCACGCTGCAGTTGTTTAGAAGTGGCATGGAAAATGGACTCTTCACAAAGAGGGCACACGCACAGATATAGATACAGGAAGTAGGCAACATTTATTGCACATGTATTCGGTTAGAATGGGTGGATTTAGAGGGGGTTGAGTTACAAGGCGTGGAGTTGAAGGTAACGAATCAGACTACCTTTCGCCTGATCGATTACCTTAAACTCGAGTGGATTTCCTGAGAAACGTTGAACACACATTGAACAAGTATTATCTGATTGCTAGAAAGAGTGTAGTTTGAGAGGCTTGAGTTGGAAGACATGGAGTTGGAGGTAAGCTATCAGACTCGGAACACGTAGGGAACACTGGGGGAGAATATAGAACACTGCCTTACCGACGGATGCTCGCCGCCTTTGACATTCTGCAGCTGCTTGTTGGCTGGTGCCGTGGGGGTACGCGCTTCCGGCGGGAGCGCGCCGGCGCTGCTTCCGGCCGGTGATTTGGCCTGCGGACTGCCGGTGGTTCTGCGCAACACAGGAATGGATAGATAATGTCATGCTTGACTGCTTTACGCTCTCAAGTCGCACGAGGCTCATTGTCATTCATGCACGTGCATATTGTACTTACTCTAGTTGTGCTCTACGTTGCCATGGTGACATGAAACAAAGAAAAGGATTTTTCAATAAATTGTAGGTTCTTTCAACATTCATTATATTAGATTAGAAATTTTGGGAAATTTTAAGCCGAAAGTTATTCTTGTGAAATTTGGCTTGAGTTAATAGTTTTTGAGTTATAACGTTTTAAAAAATTTATAATTATTAGGACAGGACATTTTGGTGAGGGATCTGCAATATCTACGGTAAGTTCGAAATATTCCTAAAACTGTTAGTCGGATTGATATCAAATATCATCAGTGGGTAGGCTAGTTTAGGTTAGACCAACTTAACTTTGGTTGGGAGGCAGGTTGGATTAGGTAGCTTACATTAGGATATGTTCTGACTAGCTTAAGATAAGGTAGGTCAGTTTAAATTAAATTGGGCAAGATCCCATTCATCCTATTTAACTTGGCTCAGGACCTTCCAATGGAGGATCAAGTATTTCCACAGCAAGTTCGGCAACCACATTAACATCTGTCGTTGTCTCTATAGTCGCCTTTTTCACCCTGGGCAAGGCTAGCAAGGAATTAATATGCTCATAGTTACCCAGAAAATTTCTGGAAGAATGACAGGCCTATGCCCGGTCAGGGACAAGGCGGATGAACAAAGAAGAAGAAAAAGAAGTTCGAAATATTTTGATGTCGGATTGACTCCTCTGAAATTTTCAGAGAATATGTTTGTGTCTTCAAAGGGTGCATTAGTTTAGGTTAGAAGAAATGTCAGGTCACCTATACAGACCTAAGCTAACCTTACCTATAAATTAAATTGGACCTAGTGGCTCAGGCCATTGCAATGGAGGATCCTCTATTTCCATAGTAATTCCTTAATATCTCAGAAACTATTTCTCCGAATGACTTGCAATTTGAGACATTAAATGCTAGGTTTGTTCTGGTTAGATTATCCTTACTTTGGTTGGGAGACAGGTTAGGTTAAGTTAGGTTACGTCAGTTTACTATAAATCCAATAATTTTGACATTTATTTATAAATTTCGCAGTAACTGTCGAAAATACCAATAAATCCCAATTACAAAATTTGTATTTATGCAATGCAATAAATAACAAATGAATAATCACTTTGGAGCTTACGTTCGGTGCTACATTTGTTCGTTTGTTGGCACAGTTTTAACTTGTTGCGTATTTTGTTACGACCGACGCCGTACGACGCCGACGCCGACTCGACGGAGATTTATCGTTCGCTGATTTCGTTGCAATTTCATTCGTAAATTGTGCGATTTAGCTGCGTTTCGCGTACTCTCCTTAATAAATTATGCAACAGTCCATTATTGAACGTGTTTCTACGTTTATTATTGCAATTAATCTCATATTATTTCAGGCCCGTCCGGGTAGCTTAGTGGGTGGCACCTTGGCGTATCACGCCAGCAGACGAGGTTCGAGTCCTAGGGGCGGGCATCACACACTGTGATTATTTATCACGGAACAACTTCCCACACTCACACTCGAACTCACTACACACTACTTCGAACTCTCAACTTCAAACACAACATCAAACTTCAAACATTCAACTTCACACATCACTCTACTGTTACCTACAATTCACTGCGAGAACTACTCTCAATCACAACAACAACATATTCATCAACAACTCACCTCAACCAACAAACAATTGTATAAACACAAAACATACTTGTAAATAACAACAATACAAAAAACATACAAATAAACTACTTTTTGACAAAGGACCAAAAAAGGGTGTACATGGAGTTTATGGTTATCCAACACCGTTTTTAGTTGGAAAGCAAGAGCAAAACGATTTGTTTGTAACACCAGCCAACCAAGTTTAATTAACTTTCTCACCAAAACGCGAAAAGATAATTAAAAACTGATAAATGTACTGGTGTGCTGGGAGCGTGTGTATGATGTGTTTATAAACATTTAATTGAAATGGAGTACGAAATATGTTAGAATATTACACGTAAAATGAGTTAAATTGCCTAAAAAGTAAATTTTTGTTCTTAAAAAATCGTTTTTGAGCCGTTATTATATGTATTTTTAAATATTTGGATGAATTTCAAGGCAAAAGTTAATAGTTAATCGAGTTCATCGTTTTGGAGTTATAAGGTTTTGAAAATTAAATTAATCGGTGTGCATTATTTTGATGAAGTAAATTGATGATATCTCCAAAACTGTTCACTGGATTGAGTTCAAATTTTCAGGAAATAATTATGAGACATCATACTTTTCGAAAATACCATTCGCGGTAATGCGACTTCATACCCAAAGATATAGGACAAATCAAAAATAACTGGGACATTGTATTAAGACTGTGGAATGCATGCGTGAAACCGATTTTAAAGTATGGTGTAGAAGTTTGGGGTTTAGGCGAATGGGTAATCTTGGAACATGAGCAAACGTGGGTCATTAAAGATCTGATGCGATTCGAAAAATCCACGCCACGATATATAGCCTATAGAGAGTACATGGAGAATTGCAAGGTATGAGGAATGTCTGCACAGAATGGGGGACGACAGACTGGTTAAGAATGTTTGGGAATGGTGTGCAAGGAAGTCTGGGGGTGAATGGATGAAAGGGAGGAAGAAATCGTATGAGGCTCTAGGCTTTTCAGGAGAAGAAGTTGACCGTATGCTCTGCGCAGGTTTACTGGAGATAAATGTTTGCAGGGGACAAGGAGAGATAGAAGAACAAGAAAGACAAGGTAAAATTAATGAGAGTACCTATATCCCTATTATCGTGATATCCAAATAATTGGCAGACGACCAGAGTATATAGGAAGCAAGAAAATAAGTATGGAAGAAAAAAGTATGGCAAGAGCTAGATGCGGGTCTGAGGAGCGGGGGAGAAAAGTATGGATGGGGGAACAGTATGTCAGGTGTATACTTTGTGGATTGGGCCAGGATACATTGGACCATATGGCGAATTAATGTATTGGGCTGGAAGGGGAATGGGCGCAGGAGGTTAGGAATGCGGGGAAGAGTGTGCAAGGTTGGTTGAAAGAGAATGGCAGGGGGGTGGCAACATTAAAGGTCCTGATGAAAAGAAAGCAGAAAGTAACCCCATAGGACGGTGTCGAAGAGGAATGTAGTATTTTTTTTCCTTTTTCTCATTAAGTTGGTTTTGTTATTGTTTTCTTTTAATGTAATAAGTGTGTTTAACGTTTAGTTATATTTTAAAGTGTAATGTTTAATTGAATCATGAAGGGTACGATGTAATGCCAATAAAGGTTGCTTACTATATAGGACAAATCAAAAATGGGAATCCTTTTAACAATACAACAATGGAGGTGACAAGTAAAATATTGCGCATTTTTTGTGTTTGGAAATTTAAAATTTAAATATGTAGACGTCAGGGCGTGTACCCTGCAACAACAACAAAAAAACCAGTGTCCAACAAAACTTGTCGGGAAAGCGCGTGGAAATTTGCATAAAAGCGAGTGACGCGTGACGAGGTGTGAAATGTGAAAACCCAATGAATTTCCCGACGGCCACGGCCGAAGCGAAACGGAGCAGACAAGGTGCGTTCGTGCGGACGAAAACACGGTCACACAATGGCACTGCCACTGGCACACAATGGGGCCAGACTACCAAAAACAGCAACGAAAATTCGAAAAAAATGAGGAGAAAATGCGTAAGGAGCGCCATGATTTATGCCCATCGCGACAAACTCGAGCGTGGAAAAAACGTGCAGTTACATCATAGCATCGTAGCACCCAGCAGGAGGGCAGGAGGCTAGCAGGAAAATGAAAACGAGCGAACGAAAAAAGTCGGACGAAGTGCAGGCGACGTGGAAAACGTGGAAAACGCTGAATTAGTTACGAAATGTGCCAGAAACGTATATTTTTCATGTAAAACACCGACAAACTGCCCAGGGCGGATAAGGGTGTGTATGTGAAATGTGACAAAAGCCCCCACGAATACTTGATTTGTCATTATACAATTTTCTCTGTATTTTTCAGGATTTTATGATGGTCAATTACATGTGAATTATTAAGGAAAATTGATTTAAAAGGTTTATTAAAATGGAACTTAATTTTTTTTTAAATTTTTTCACTTTCAAATATATGTGTTTATGTGGAGAATATCAGAAACCAGCACTTTTTCATTTTCAATTTAAACATATTTAGAAAGTGTGATGTCTTAAAAATATTACCTGAAAAATTTGAATGAAATCCAACGAATAGTTTTCAAGATATCTTGAATTTAATGTGCTAACAGTTAGTCAGATCCTCCATTAAATGTCCTGTGCTACTTATTAGTAATTGTCAAACTTTTATAATTCAAAAACAATTGATTTATCCTAAATTTTGTAAGCAAAATTTTTATATTAGAATTTTCCAAAATATACACACAAACACTTCACTTGTTATTATTCAAAGTTCCCTGTTTTTCAGAATTTTGTGATGGTCAATTATACGTGAATTATTGAGGAAAATTGATTTAAAAGATTTATTAAAAGGGAACTTAAACATTTTTTTGTTTAATTTTTACACTTTCAAATATATGTGGTTATGTGGAAAATATCAGAAACCAAGACTTTTTCATTTTCAATTTAAACATATTTAGAAAGTGTGATGTCTTGAAAATATTACCTGAAAATTTGAATGAAATCCAACGGATAGTTTTCAAGATATCTTGAATTTAATGTGCTAACAGTAAGTCAGATTCTCCATTAAATGTCCTGTGCTACGCATTAGCAATTATCAAACCTTTATTACTCAAAAACAATTGGTAATTTTTTTAAGCAACATTTTTGTCTTAGAATTTTTCAAAATATATATTTTTAAACAACATAGTTTTTAAAAACAATTTTTGTCTCGAAAAAATAACAACAATGAAAAAGAAGAACAGTATAAAATAATCGGTGACCAAAGCTACATGAACATTCCTTCGTTTGAGTTATAAAGTTTTGAAAATTTGAATTATTTTAATGGCTTAGGGTATTCTGATGGAGGATCTCTTAGACAATAAATTGATGATATTTTGAAAACTATTCGTTGGATGTGGTTAAGACCACAGTATACTAGATCCTTCGCGCAAATGTCCAGAGCCAATTGGTTGTTAACTTTTAAACATTTCAAAACTCTATAATGTCGAGAATGGGAGAAGCTGATTAAGAAATTCATATTAAATAACAGGAAAACCACTTCAGGAAAATGTAGTCCAAAGGCATGTTTTGTGTAGATTAGATGTAAATTTAGGAAACCGAAATAATTTTAGGAGGCGTATGCTCAAG
>JAODAC010000717.1:0-30663 GCA_027575185.1 Mimaenictus wilsoni | reverse complement strand
AAGTTATGACCAGTTAAATTAACGATTTCAAAATTGATAATTTTTATCCTCAAACATAATTGTTTATACAAAAAGTATCATAACTTCCAAACTACATGTTCAATCTTCCTGAAATTTGGTATACATAAAAAGTATGATATCAAAATATTACTAAATAAAAATGAACATATTTTAACAAAGGTTACCAAAGTATAACCAATTAAACAGACATTTTCAAAAATGGACTATTTCGATCTTGAAATGTAAGTGTTTAGAAAATCGGTCTAAAACCCTAAAACTTCAAATCCATTCTTTATGAAATTTGGCCAAAATAAAATAGAATATATCAAGTTTTACCAAGTTATAATCATTTTCATTCACGCTTTCGAATTTGTTTTGCTAATGTGAATGTAAAATATTTTACATTTACTAAAAATACCACAAGAAAATTCGATAAAGACCTTTTTCCGTATTTACATTCAAATATGTAGTAGAAGACAATATAATTACTTTAAATCCTCAAAACCTACCAATTAGCAAACTAATTAGCACTTAAAACACAAATAAAGGAAGAGGAAGTCTAACCAAACTTTGTACACTCACGAAATCTAACCAACAATTACCTTCAATCGACCACTGTCGCTTAACATGAGTTTTAAACGTATTAAAGCGTTTATTTTGGCAAATAAATTTCGATTTAACAATTAAACTGCGACATTGCATATCAAAACATTTCAATGATTCGTAAATTATTGTAATTCCCTTTAGGAACACCCCAAAAACATATAAGAATTATAACAATTTTAAAGGTTTTATAGGAAGCCAGATAAATTCTTTATCTTGTGTCATTTGCTACAATTTCATATCATTCTTCGATTAAAAGTTATAATCCATCAAAGTTCGCAAAAAATTGAAATACACATAGCGAAATGTTTAGATGATTTTAATATGCAATTATATGCCATAATGATTATAGCTGTATTAATGAATTATACATCAAATTAAAGCCAAACTAAACGTCTATTTGATGGTTTTATTATATTTCTCTTTTATAGTGCCTATGAGAAGATATAACCAATAGAAAGTAAAATTGCAATAGGAAGTAGTGAATTTCACGAATTTCGTTCTATGATTTTCCCAATTAACCTGGGAAAAACGTAAAAACAGACTAGACTTACACAATTTTTCATAAAGACCTGAAAAGTCAGATAAATTCTTCATCTTCTCTCACATGTTCCAAGTTGATATCTTTCTTATCTTTCGATCAATTTCCGATTAAAGTTCAAAAACTGCAGTACCGTTACCAAAAAGTTTACTGATCTTGAAATGTAATTATCTCTCTTAATTGTTGTAATATCCTGAATAAATTATACATTAAAGTAAAGCTAAACTAATCGTCTATTTGATGGTTTTATTATATTTCTCTTCTATAGGACCAATGAGAAGATATAATCAATAGAAATTAAAATTGCAATAAGAAGTAATGAATTTTACAAATTTCGTTCTGCGATTTTCCCAATTAACGTGGAAAGAATGTAAACATAGACTAGATTTGCTCCATTTTTCACAAAGACATAAAAACTCAGATAAATTCTCTATCTTCTATCACATGTTCCAAGTAGAAATCTTTCTTATCTTTCGAGTAATTTCCGATTAAAATTGAAAAACTGATGTACCATGTTTTTTTTGTAATTATCTCTCTTAATTATTGAAATATCATAAATAAATTACACATCAAATTAAAGCTAAACTAAACGACTATTTGATGGTTTTATTATATTTCTCTTTTATAGTGCCTATGAGAAGATATAACTAATAGAAATTAAAATTGCAATAGGAAATAATGAATTTCACGAATTTCGTTCTATGATTTTCCCAATTGACATGGGAAAAACGTAAAAATAGACTAGACTTGCACAATTTTTTCGAAAGGCATAAAAAGCCATATAAATTCTCCATCTTCTGTCACATGTTCCAAGTTGATATCTTTCTTATCTTTCGAGCAATTTCCAATTACAGTTCAAAAACTGCTGAACCATTACCAACAAGTTTTCTGATTTTAAAATGTAATTATCTCTCTTAATTATAAAAATATCATGAATAAATTACACATCAAATTAAAGCGTAACTAACCATCTTTCTAATGGTTTCCTTATATTTGTTATCTGTATAGCCTGTGAGAAGTTATAACCAACACAAATAAAAATTGCAGAAGGAAGTACTGAATTTTGCTAATTTCACTCAATGATTTCACGAATTAAAAGCTAATTAACATTAGTAACAATAGCAAAAGCGTATATGTTTAATTGGCGCGTTTTCGGACATTCCAATCGTTGATTTATTCAAATAACAAAAACATGCGTCGTGTCCTTGACTTCGCTCAGCTTTTTTTCTGCCTCTCTAAAAACCAACCGCTTGTTTCTTTCCGCATAGAAGTGGAATTCTGTGTGGTTGATTTCTTGATCACTTTTTTGTCTGCGTCTCTGTGCAAATTGTTGAACATTGCTTTTGTCCATAGAGGGTGGGTGGAGCGGTGCCAGAGTGGGGTTAGGTTATACTTTGGTAATGCCAACTTTGGCGTAAATCGAGTTAGTTTTGCGGTGCGATGCGGCCGAGGGAGTTGTAGCGAACGCTAATCAAACCTATCGAGTTAATTAATTGAATTTCAATTCAATCAACGACTCAATTACGACTAAATTACCGAAATTAACCGAGATAGTTTTAGTTTCCTTTGTGGGAAAAGTGATAAACTTTTGTGGTATTTCAGTAATGAATTAATTTCGTTTTCAGAAAAGTTTTTAAATTCTTGAAATAAAAGTGAATTAAAGGATTTATAGACTTGATCAATGTAAGTAATTGTTATTTTATGTCCTGTTATTTTCGTCAGGAATATTATCAGGGCTTTTCTGGGCGATTTTTTGTTTTTTTCTTTTGTCTTTAAAGCGATTATTTCATTTTTTTTAAATTTTCGAAAAATTTCTGCTGAAAAAGTTTGAACTTAATTATCTCAGTCAATTTTTATCATAATTTAACCAACAAAAAAGAAAATTAAAGGTCAATTCCTGTTCTTTTATAATCTGTGTTTAAAACCTTGTATTTTATAGAATATAATGCGTAAAAATGAAAATTTATTAAGGCTTTCTTGATATTTTTTTGTTAGAAAAATTTGATAACTTTTTAGGTGTTGTGTAAACATAGTAATTATTTATTGAAATTTATAAATTTGCTATTATTTAATAGTCTGGAAAATTCTCTTTCCATAGAGTCGAATTTTATTTAAAAAATAATATTTATGATAGAAATGAGAGGTAATTAAACTTGACTTTCATATTACAACATTTTTTATTTTTATTTTTACCAAATTCTTTATTAAATAATCAAGAAATGAACAATAAATTGATTATTTTCCAAACGCCTGTAGAAAGCCAAGTAAATTCTCTATCTACAGCCACTTTTTCCAAGTCAATATCTTTCTTAGATCATAAGTTACAATGGTTTATAGTTACGATGAAATATTAAAGTTGAAAAATTAAATTACCTTGAAGTTACCGTAATTTTAAACTGTACTTCTCTGGCAGAATTATTAGAGGAACATTAATAAATTACAGATCAAATTAAAGCTAAACTAATAGCCTTTCATATGGTGTTAATGGATTAGTAAGAAATAAAGGCTGTGAGAAGTTATATTCAAAAGAAAGGGAATCTACAATGATGGTAATCGCAATCAGTTTTAATGAATTAAAAGCTTAATAACTTAAGTAATTACTATTAATTTTGCAATCTTAATAAAGTGCAAAGAAACTAGATAAATTCTTCATTACCCCTTACTTGTTTCTAGTTGATATCATTTTTAGATCATGACTTATAAACGATTAAAATTAGCAGAAGAATAAAAATTGAAATGCCAAAAAGTTTAAATGATTTTTTAAATGTAATTATCTTATTTAATTACTCGAGCAACATTAATAAATTATATATGAAATTATAGCTTAATTACTTGTCTTTCCCAAAGTGTTATTAGATTTGCTAATATATACGGAGTATATGGAGACATAATCAAAAGAAGTGAAGATTACAATTGAATTAGTCAATTTTATGGATTTCGTTTCATGCATTAATGAATAAAAGGCTAATTAACACAAGTAATCACTGTTAAATTTTATAATATCATGATGGATGATTGCAAACAGATAAATTCTGCATCGATTGCAATTTTTTTCAGGTTTCTATCATTTTTCATTAAAAAGTAATGCGCTACAAAAATGCGCATTTTTGCAAAAACTGATACAGATAATATACATATATTTCTTCTACAGATATTCAAAATGGTTACATCAATCAAAGAGAAATTAGCGTTCCTCTATCAGCCCTACGTGCTGTTTATCGTATCGATTGGCTATGTCGTTGGTGAACTGGGCCATTATCTGATCGGAGTCACATCGAAACAGATCGCGATTGAACTGCATTATGGTGATATCAGTTGTCAGCTGAACAACACTGATTATGCCATTCATCAACTGCCTGTGCACTGCAATACGGCCAATGACTCTGATACGTAAGTATTCAGAAAGGGGGAGGTGTTATTCTGTTGTGGCCAATCGTGCAGAAGGGGTGGAGCTAATGTGGGAGGAGTTAAGATATAATCTGATGGTATTATAGCCTGAAGGTGTGTTCTTCAGGTGTGATTTGGATGAAGTTATGTAATTTAAAGGAGGGAGGAGCTAACATGTTCGGACGAAGTGGAAAGGGGAAGAGTATTCTAATTGTGGCCAATGGAGAAGTAGAAGTAGAGTTAAATGGGAGGAGCTACGATATAGTTTGCTGGGGTTCACTACAGGATGTGAGTAAAGGTGTGATTCAGATGATGTTATAAACCTAAAGGATTCGGACCAATGAGAGAGGGGAGAAGTTATGTAATTGTGGCCAATGGGAAAGTAGAGGTAGAGTTAAAGTGGGAGGAGTTTCGATTTAGTCCGTGGGCAGACCGTACTGAAGACGTGCTCTTCAGATGTTTTTTTCAAAGCGTGATTTAGATTGGGCTATGAAATATAAAAGGGAGAAGCCAAATTTGGGTGGAGCTAAAATGAAAAAACCTGAAATACGATATTTGACTATATTCAAATATCGTAAGTCAATATTAGCAAGGATTAATGACCTACCTACAATAAAAGGAGGGAAGAGTCAAAGTAGGAGGAGCCACTCTGAAGCAATCAAAACTAGAATAACTTAAATTTTCCAACGATTTTCAGATGTCATTCCTACAACATCAACGGAACCAAATACTGCGAATGGAACTACAACGGTCTGGGTCTCGACTATCAGATCCTAGCCGGGCCTAGCTTCATCGCAGTCTTCACCATCGTGGGCGTGGTCATGGGCGTACTCGCCGATAAATACAACCGCGTCAAGATGCTCACAGTCTGCACGGCAGTGTTCTCAGTTGCAATGATCCTCAGCGGCTCCGTCCGTGAATACTGGCACCTTGTGGTCCTCAGAATGATCATGGCTGCCGGAGAGTCGGGCTGCAATCCCTTAGCGACTGGTCTACTTTCGGACATTTTCCCGGAAGAGAAACGTGCTTTGGTCATGAGTATTTTTAACTGGGGCATCTATGGAGGTTATGGTATTGCCTTCCCAGTGGGCAGGTACATCCCACCTTTGAACATCTGGGACATGGGCTGGCGTATCACGTACTATGGGAGTGGTGTCATTGCTTTGATTATTGCGGTCATTACGGGACTCACTCTAAGGGAACCAGCAAGGCAAGCGATTGGTGAGGACGCTGTCGGAAAGGACGGAGAGAAGAAGAAGGTCTCCATCTGGACCGTTATTCTTGAACCCAGGATCATTATGCTCTGTTTGGCAGCTTCGATTCGTCACTGTGGTAACATTTGGTTTATTTTAAGCTGAGTTAAAAGTGGGAGGAGCCTAATGTAAATTGGGGCGTATTTCAGGTGGCATGTGCTTTGCTTATAACTGCGATCTGTACTATCAAACCTACTTCCCGGAATACGACCTCGGCTGGTGGCTATTCGCCGTGACGATCGTAATCGGGAGTATTGGAGTCGTGGCAGGAGGCGTGGTCTCGGACAAATTCGTCGCTAAAATGGGTGTGCGTTCGCGTGTGGCTGTCCTGGCTTTGAGTCAACTTATCTCCACTCCTGGCGCATTTGGCAGTGTCTACTTTACACCAACCTGGGCTATGATCACTTTAGGATTGTCTTACTTCTTTGGTAAGGAACTCCTCGTGTTTTCGTGGCTCCTTCTCCGTTTATACTTCCACTTTGTTTCATTGCGCATCCCCATTTTCATATTTACTCCACATTTTTATACCTTCTGCCGTATTTTATCGCTCCTCCCCTTTTCATTCCTCTCTTTTTCATTGATCCATCATTTTTCATTGCACCACCTATTTTCAAATCTTTTCTACTTTTTGCAGCTTGTTTTCATTTTCATACCCCCTTATAATATCTCCTCCCCCTTTTCATAGATGACCATTTTTATCAAAATTTCTTAGCTCAGTCTCAGCTTCATAACTCCTTCACATTCTAATCGCATTCTTTTTTTTTCATAACTCCTCCTCTTTGCGTAGTTCCTCCCCCATTCGCAACTCCTCCCATTTTGCATAACTCCTTCCACTTTCGGAGTTCTACCCGCATTGTGCTGAAACCTGCATTCTTTTTCAAAACTACTTTCCTTCCTCATGGCTACTCTTGCATAGCTCCTCCCCTTTGTCATAACAAATCCCTATCCATGGATCGTCTACTTTTTACTAGTTCGTCACCCTACTCCCCCTTATAGCGCATAGCGCCTCATAGGTCCTCCCATTTTTTCATAACTTCTCGCTCAGTTTCATAACTCCTCCCCCTTCTTCATAACTCCTCTCTTTTCACACGTATATCTTTCTGAATTCTAGCTGAGATGTGGTTTGGTATCCTCTTCGCCATTCTCGTCGAGATCGTCCCCGTTCAGGTGCGTTCCACTACTGTGGGCGTGTTCCTGTTCGTCATGAACAATATTGGCGGTAATTTACCAATTTTGGTCGAGCCTGTCTCGAAGGCGATTGGCTACCGTGAGTCGCTGTACATTTTCTACGCCGGCTTCTACCTGATCAGTTCGTTGATGTTCCTGTTTACGCTGTTCCTGATGGAGGGACCCAAACAAGTAGACCATCCGAAGGATTTCGGACATGACAACAACATTTGTACGACAGCCGATGAGACTGGCTTGGCCACACGACAGGTTTCGGCGAATGGCGGTCGAATTTCACGAGTTGGCATCGATAATAGTAAATTGTAAATGTTTAGTTTCGATTTTCAAATTTGCAGAACGTTGATTTGGTGATTATTCAAAATAGTCATTGGATATTTGAAGACATAGATGATAAGTTTATTTGTATATAATTAGTAAAATAATGTTTGACTTTTATATTTTTCTTACCTTACACAATTCCAAACCGTATAGTTAAAAACTTACAGCTCAAGAAACAGAAACCTTGTGATGTTTGAAAGTAAAAACCATCCAAAACCACCATATAAGTCCTCCCCTTTTTCTCAAATTGGTCCATCCTCCTCAAACTGACTTAAGTAAAACGGCCATAAAGAGGCGTGGTCTCGAAGAGACCACATCAGACGTATGCAATATGGCAATCAAGTGCATTTCCCAGGCGATTTTTTGGCATCGTTGTAAATTAAAGATTAAAGATTTGAGCTAAAGCAGGCTTACGCTAAGCCATTGCGGCCGGCCGGCAAGGAGTCGTTACCGGTTCGCATCGCGGCAACACTCACGACTCATTACGTGCTGCACGATTCGGCACCGCCCTCTTGCGACTCTGCATACCTGAGCATACGGGGCCGCGTTTACCCAAAGCCGACTTAAGCGCGCTCGCCATCTACCTGCGCAACTACTTAACGCTCATACAACTTACCTGTGTATGTGTGTGTGTATGTATATGTATGCGTGTATGTGTGTATGGAAGTATGTGTGTGTGTGTGTGTGTGTGTGTGTGTGTGTGTGTGTAAGCCTCTCTGTGTGTTTGATTCTTGAATGTGTTGCGTCTCTGTAACTGTGAGTGTGTATGTGTATGTATGTGTATCTACCTGTGCGTTGCATGTGTGCGAAGGTGAAGTGAACTCGAACGGCGTGTCGCCCAGCGAACTCTCCTCTCCATCAGACGCCGAAGACACAGTCGCATGCTAAGATGGCGTACATGTGACTTAAGTCAGTAAAATCACGAAAAATCGAAATTTCTCCTCTTGAAAACCATGGAAAATCGTGAATACCAAAAATATTAAACATACCAGTGTCAAGCTACGATCCTGTGGCAGTTTATCGGAATTTAAAGTGACTTAAACCAAGAAAAATGAAAGAAAACGACTTAAGTCGCGAGTGCAATAAACTTGAATTAAGTAAAGTGTCTTAAGATGTAATTAATAGTGGTTATTGTTTAGGCTACGTTCAACTAAATCTGACGAAGTAACTTAAGTAACTTAAGTGCCTGAAGTAACTTAAGTCTTCTTACGTAAGTCTTAAGAAGTGACTTAAGTTTGGAAAACGCAAAATTGAGGTGAAATGACGTCGATGGAAAACGTAAAAGTCTCCTTAACGGTGACTCGTGTGCATTATTTCGCTTTTTATTTCATTAGCGGTGTAATTAATTATTCATGGATTAATTAGCCGGCTAAGTCACAAAATGTCACATCGTGACTTCACTGAGGTATGCAGGTTATTAATATTTTTTGCTGCCGTGAGACTTCACTTTTTTTGTTTTTTTTTTTCTTCATTGTTGGAAAATGCTCGTTTTTTTCGTGAGCTTTTTTTCTGGCTTGAAACAAAGAGAAAGCACAGGAAGCGATTAATTTTCGGTGTGTGCGTTTGTCTGCGTTGTAGGTGGAGCCGCAAGGGACGCCGGAGCTGCCGCCAATCAACCGCAAATTGTTTCTCGAGAAGGTAATTTTCGATAAAGCAGGAAATCATACTCATTACATGCGCTTCTTTTTCGGTTTCGTATCTGGTGGTTGGTGAAATTGAAAATTCAAACGCAATGATGTGGAAAATTAAGCATAACTTTTTTTTCTAATAATTTTCAGGAAAACAGGAATACACGAGATGAAAGCTGATTAAATTTGTAATCTAATATAGATCGAATTATTATTTTACCTTAATTACTCTAAAAATTATTAAGATTCAAAGATGATAAAATAAAAGATGAATTGGAATGCAATTAAATCAGTCATCCAGAAAATCAGTCATAGCATCTCCTTATGATATACCTCAGAAGTGTTGATACAGGAGATAGCGAAATAAATTCTACATCGAATAATAATCGAATAATTCTTATATATAGAGGCACTAAAAAGTTATAGGCTATCAAAGTTGAAAGTACCAAAATAGGAGAAGATGAAATTAAGTTTTTTCATTCAGAAAATCATTGATATTTTCTCCCATGTGGGAGTTAGTAGATGTTATCAAACAATACAAGAAAGCATTTAAAATTCTTAATCTAATGAAGCTTAAATAATTATTATATATAGATTAACTTAAAAGTTATAAACTATTAAAATTAAAAGTACAAAAATATGACCAGAAACAATTAAGTAAGTCTTTCAGGAAATCATCGATATTTTCTTCTGAGCCGCTGATAACAAAAATACGTATACATACTGAGGAAGGTAATAAAATTCTAAATCTTATAAAGTTTGAAGAATTATTGTACCTACCTTACTTGAATAATTATCGTCTATTAAATTTGATAGAACAAAACTAGGACTGGATACAGTTAAGGTTATCTGTTAGAAAATCATTGATATTGTTTTCTGAGTCGTAGATAGAAGAAATGCTCATACTCTGAAAGAAAGCCAATAAAATGCTTAGTTTGGTGAAGCTTTCCAAGTTATTGTAGTTACATTATTTTAGAAGATATTCTCAACCAAATTTGAGAGTTCAGAAAACTAGTTAGATGAAATTAAGTGAATCATTCAGAAAAGACATGATATCTTCCTTCAAATGGACAATATCTAAAATATTAATAAATTAATGAAAAGCAATATAAATTTTCAATTAAATTATATTTGACTCATTGTTGTATATCCATTATTTTAAAATTTATGAGCATTTAAATTGAAGACTCTACAAATATGATTTCTTGAAATTAAGTGAGTGATTCAGAACATTTTAAATATTCTTTCCTGTATAGCTAAAAATTAAAATATTAATATTCAGAATGAGAGCCAATTAAATTCTGAATCTTAGAAATCTTAATTCAGTCTTTTACCTCTATTAGTTAAAAAGTTATGCTTTCCCAAAGTTCGCGAAAAGTTTTCTAAATTAATTTCAAAAAGTATGAAACAAGAACAATTGACTATAACTTAATAACAAATATAGTAACATTGTTTATTTTAACATATTTTGTAGATTATTATTTTGGCTATCTAACCTCGTTTAGTTCAAATTGTTAGCTCAAATATCTAAAAAGTTATGGGATTTTAGGTTCGACAGTCCAATGCAGCGTGTCAGAATGGAGATTTCTCAACAGCTGTGGCACTCTACACAGATGCCCTTCAGTTGGATCCTTCGAATCATATCCTGTATTCAAACCGCTCAGCAGCTAGACTTAAACAAGGACTGTTTGCTCAAGCCCTTCAGGATGCCATCGCAGCCCGAGACCTCTGTCCAACCTGGCCGAAAGCATACTACCGCCAGGGTGTTGCCCTACAATGTCTGGATCGACATGGTGAGGCTTTGGCAGCCTTCTCCTCAGGTTTGGCTCAAGATCCAACCTCCCAACAATTGCTCAGTTCCCTGATAGAGGCTTCCCTGAAGTCTCCCCTGAAGCATAACCTCGAACCAACGTTCCAACAACTTCAGTTAATGAAACTAGACAAGAGTCCTTTTGTTCTGATCAGTGTTGTTGGTCAGGAACTATTGGCAGCAGGGATTTACCATTCTGCGATTACGGTTCTAGAGAGTGCTCTGAAGATTGGGTCTTGTTCCCTGAAACTTCGCGGGAGTGTTTTTAGTGCCCTGAGTAGTGCTCACTGGGCTTTGAATGACTTGGACAAGGCGATAGCCTATATGCAACAGGACCTTGCAATTGCCAAAAGTCTAGGGGATACTTCGGGAGAGTGTCGTGCCCATGGGAATCTGGGGAGTGCTTATTTTAGTCAAGGGAGCCATAAAGAAGCTTTGACAGCCCATCGGTACCAACTGGTTCTGGCTATGAAGTGTAAGGATACTCAGGCTGCTGCTGCAGCGCTAACATCCTTGGGTCATGTTTATACTGCGATTGGGGACTACCCAAATGCGCTGGCCTCCCATAAACAATGCGTACAGTTGGTCAAGCAAATCGGGGATAGATTACAGGAAGCCCGAGAGATTGGCAATGTTGGAGCAGTTTATTTAGCCATGGGAGACTTTGATTCTGCCGTGGACTGTCATACCCAACACCTGAGGATCTCCCGAAGGTTGGGTAACCAAGTGGAGGAAGCTCGGGCCTTTAGTAATCTGGGATCGAGCTACCATTACCGGAGGAACTTTGGACAGGCTATAGTCTACCATGAAAAGGTTCTCAGGTTGGCTCAGATCCTAGGAGATAAATCGGTGGAAGCCCGAGCTTATGCAGGGTTGGGTCATGCTTCCCGTTGTGCTGGTGATTATGTTCAGGCGAAACATTGGCATGAGAGACAATTGGACATGGCCCTCAGTGGCAGGGACAAAGTTGGCGAAGGACGTGCTTGTTCCAATTTGGGGATTGTCTATCAACTTTTAGGGGAATATGATGCAGCCCTTAAACTTCATCAGGCACATTTGCAGGTGGCAAGGAGTCTTCAGGATCGAGCTGGTATGGGCAGGGCTTATGGTAATATTGGTAATGCCTATTCTGCGGCTGGGTTCTACGAATCTGCTGTTAAGTACCACAAACAGGAACTTCAAATTTCCAAAGAGGTCCACGATCGGACCTCAGAGGCCAGTACTCATGGGAACCTCGCTGTTGCTTATCAGGCGATCGGGGCTCATGACATGGCCCTTCTTCACTATCGCGCCCATTTAGGGATAGCCAGAGAGCTCAAGGATACGGCAGGGGAGGCTTGTGCCCTTCTAAATTTGGGGAACTGTCTGTCATCTAGGAGTGAATTCGGGGAAGCTATACCTTACTATGAACAGTATTTAATGTTATCCCAAGAACTATCTGATGTTGAGGGCGAGGCCAAGGCTTGCCACTTCCTCGGATATGCCCATTATTGCATCGGTAACTTTAGGGAAGCTGTGAGATATTACGACCAAGACTTAGCTTTAGCTAAAGACCTTCAGGATAAAATGAACATGGGGAGAGCGTACTGCAATCTAGGTCTAGCTCATTTAGCTCTGAACCAACTAGATACAAGCCTGGAGTGCCAGAAATATTTCCTTGCAATAGCCCACATGACCAATAATGTTCAAGGTCGGTTCCGAGCTCTAGGGAATATCGGAGATGTCCTGTTAAAGATGTCTGATGTTGATGAGGCTATCAAAATGTACCACAGACAGTTGGCGTTGGCCCGGAATAGTAGGGATCGAAATATGGAAGCTGCAGCCTGTGGGGCTCTGGGAAGTGCTAATCGACTCCTGAAAAGATTCGATAAAGCTCTAGGGTATCATACTCAGGAGTTAACTTTAAGACAGGAGATGTCTGAGCTTCTAGGGGAATGCAGGGCTCATGGTCACCTTGGATCGGTCCATATGTCCTTAGGAAACTATACCCATGCTGTCAAATGCTACCAAGAACAATTGGAACGAGCTCAAGAATTGCAGGACTCTACAATGGAAGCTCAAGCCTTTGGGAACTTAGGTATAGCTCGATTAAACATGGGTCACTATGAAGATGCTATCGGGTACCTTGAACAACAACTAGGAACATTGGAACAGATCAACTCTGAAGTTGTTATATTGGACCGGGCCAGGGCTTTTGGTAGTTTAGGCGACTGTTACGATGCGTTAGGTGACCCTGAAGATGCTATCAAATGTCATGAGCAATATTTAAATGTGGCTTCAAAGATGAAAAGCTCGAAGGACCAAGAACGGGCCTATAGATGTTTGGGGCAGTCTCAAAAGTGTCTGGGGAATCTCCAACAGGCGTTGGTATGTCTTGAGAAGCGGCTTGTGGTGGCCCATGAATTGGGCCAACCTGAGGCAAAAGCCGCAGCTTACGGCGAGCTAGGACAACTTCATTCAGCCCTTGGGAACCTGGAACAAGCCATATCCTGTCTGGAACACCAACAGGGAATTGCTATGGAGTTGAATGACAGATTGACTGAAGCAGAAGCTCTTTCAGTTCTTGGGTCGGTTTATCATCAGATGGGAGATTATTCAACGTCTCTGAAATATCATGAGCAAGACTTTGACATAGCTGAAGAGTTGAACATCTCCTCGAATCAGATAAGGGCTTGCTCAAACCTAGGAATTGTCTATGAATCTCTAGGGAACTTGGATAGGGCGATCTACTATCAGGAACAACACTTAGCTGTGGCAACTAATAATAATGATCAATTTGGTAAGACCCTTGCTTATAGTAGTCTTGGGAGGGTTCACCAACTTCTTGGGAACAAGGTGCAGAGCATAGCTTATCTGAAGGAAGGCCTTCAGATTGCTGAAGCCCTAAACAGGCACGAAGAAGAATGCAAGATCCGGAATCGCCTAGGGATTGCTCTTTGGTCTCATGGGGACCTTGAAGGGGCTCAGAAACAACTAGAGGATGCTTGCACCCTCTTGGAGAACATAAAAAGGGATGGAAGGAACTCTCATCAGAGTAAGCTAACTATTGCGGAATTGCAGAACACAAGTTATCAGGTCCTTCAAAGAGTTCTAACAGAATTGAACAAAACTGAAGATGCGTTGGTTGTAGCTGAAAGATATAGACTGAAAACGTCCCTGGATACTTCCGATTCCAAGAAAAAGAAACGGGATGATGATCTGTACCCAACAAATGTTCAACAAATTCTAGACATTGTTAACAGGCAAAGGGCAGTAGTTTTATATTTTTCAATTGCATCAGGTTTCCTGTATGCCTGGTTGATTGCTCCGACTAAGGGTATCCTTAAATTCCATGCCACACCTCTTCAGGATGAGTTGCCAGGACCGGCAGAGTTTGTGGATGCCAAATTTAACTCAGGTTGCTTGGAAAGGCTGGTCCATTCTGTAAAGGACAGTCTTGGGGAAGAATTGTCTCCTTGTGCCACCATATGTGAAGATCAGTACAATGATGATGCCATGTCAGATCGCCCCGGTTTTCTTCGAATGGTTAATCGATCCCACATGCTCAATTCCTCAAATTACTCCCTGAGCTCTCTATTTTCCGTGGGGAGTGTTGGAGGAAGTGTGGCCAGCTTGAGGGGCTCTTCCCGGTCAAGTCAGGGATCAACCAGAATGCGATCTAGTTGGTATCCATGGAAAGGACCATCATGCTTCCATTCTTTATATCAACTTTTACTTCAACCTTTCGAAGATTTTCTAATGACCAGACTGGATGACTCTAAGGAGTGTACAAAGAAGGAGCTGATCCTTGTTTTAGAAGGTGACTTATTCTTAGTACCCTTCCCTGTCTTGAGGTCAAGTCAAGAAAATGCAGAATATCTCTGCGAAAGGTTCTCGCTTCTTAGTATTCCTAATCTTGGGGCTCTGAATAGAAGAAGTGCTGCCAAGCCCCGGAAAACCCAAGACCAACCCCAAACTAATTCAGAAAGTGTGAAGAGCTTGATCGTGGGTAATCCGAAGCTACCCACAGGTGTTCTGGAGCAATGGGGTTGGAAGGATATCCCACAGGCTGAACATGAAGCCACGATGGTAGCTGAACTTCTTCAGACTCATGCGTTGACAGGAAGTGAAGCCAATAAACACTCCATTATGGCCCAATTGCAAGAGGCTGAATGTGTTCATATGGCCACTCATGTCTCTTGGAAGTTGAGCTCTTTGGTTCTAAGTCCTGGGGAAGTTCTGGAAAGAACCCCGACTAAAAGTAAGATCTATATGACTGACATTGCTGAGGAAGATGATGACGGGGAGGTTTCCACAAGTGCTGAGACCCCTTCTCCCGGGGAGTTCTTACTGAGTGCTGCAGATATCAGTTCCCTGAAGATGCAAGCTCGATTGGTTGTAGTTTCATCATCACATACCAGAGATCAAGGAGGTTGGGCTAATGCCCAAGGTCTATCAGCTCTGGTAAGGGCACTGCTTCAAGCTGGTGCTCAAGCTGTCTTGGTATCTCTATGGCCCGTCCCTGACACAGCAACTAAGATCCTCCTCAGGGCATTCTACTCTTCTTTGTTACAAGGAACAAGAGCAGCTAGGGCTCTTTCTGAGGCGATGCAAACTGTTCAGCATACGAAGCACTTTGCTCATCCTGCAAACTGGGCTGGTTTCCTCCTGGTAGGATTCAACGTCAGACTTTCCAATAAAGTAGCTTTAATGGGTCAAGCTCTCTGTGAGTTGTTGAAGGTCCCTGAGAAATGCCGAGATGCCTTGAGGGTTACTCTGCACTTGGTTGAAAAGAGTCTTCAGAGGATCCATAGAGGTCAGAAGAACGCCATGTACACCACTCAAAAATCTATCGAGAATAAAGTTGGGACTATCACAGGATGGAAGGAATTGCTCATGTCTGTGGGGTTTAGGTTTGAGCCTGCTTCTAATGGTATCCCCAGCAGTGTCTTCTTTCCACAAAGTGATCCTGATGAAAGACTGACACAATGTTCAGCCAGTTTACAGGCACTTTTAGGTCTGACCTCAACTTCCCTACATGCTTTGTCCAAGTTGACTTCAAACTTTGATGTAGCTGATGATATCATTGCTGTCATTCAGAGTGCATTAGGCCAGTTCAACTCTAAGAATCTGGATACGGATACTGTGGATATTGCCCTGAATGTCAGGTAAGTTTGAATTGGCCGTCTGAAACTTCCCCCATAAATATTCCATATATATTTCAGATTGTGGCAAGTCCCAGGATGCCATGAACTCCTTGCATCTCTAGGGTTTGACCTCTGTGATGTAGGTCAGGATAAAGTGACTCTTCGAACTTCGAAGCAATCAAATCGTAGGAACATTCAATTTACCCTCCAAGCTCTCCTGGCCCTTTTCGACACGCAGGAAGCTCCCAAAAGTCTGACCATTGACTCCTCCAGTAGTCTTGAATCCCTTCCCTCAGATAATGACATTTCATATTCAGACACCGAAATACCTCCTCCTCAATGTGCTACCTTGCCACTAAGGGTCCCACCCTTCTCTAGGGCAGTCATTCCAAGGAAGAAACTAGGAGGTGCCTTTACAAGTTATGTCCGAAGACGTGGTGAACCTGATGGAAGGACTGCCAATCCCCCTGATACGAAGACCCTTCTGGGAATCGACTTACAACGGAAGCAAACCCTGGCTAGGCCAGGAGGTGGCGAATCTGATGCTGCTTTCACTCCTAGTCCACCAGTGGTGCTTCAGGGTGATGCCATTGCTATGGGATTAGCTCATCAAACAAAGTAAGATCACCATGAGAATTCCAGAATTGCTTGAACAGCTTTAACCTTGTATTTTCAGAATTCGAAGTCTATACCCATCATCTGATAAACATCGCCCTGATAGTTCCAGTTCAAGTTCAGCCACAGACTGGGAGAATTCCGGTTTGAATACCGTCCTTCGCAGGTCTCAGCCACCTCTACCACCTCCCAGGATTCCCAAAAATCTTCTAGACCTTACCCCTTTATATAACAATCTTCCTTCCAACTTCTGTGAAAACTCCTCCGATTCAGAATTGGAAAAGATGTTTTCTTCGACACCAAATCACAATCCCTTGAATGGATCCACTCAAAGACCACTGAAGAAACCAAGGAATACTTGCACTTTGGATAGGTTATCTGTACGAACTGAAGGTGTTCCTATCCAAAATCCATCCCCACAAAAGAGGAACATTCAGTCCTTGTCTGAAGAGAACTTGACCAACAGCAACGAGAGACTGCTGTACTTCAGACCAAATGGTGACGATGACGAAGCCAACGATGACGTCAATGAACGTGGTGGAGAAGTCAAGAAAGCTGAAGAGAGCAAAAACTTACACGACGCCATTCTTGCCACTCAATTGAGGCACATCAATCGAGAGATGACTCCGTCTATTTCAGAAGTGTACCATGAAAGGAATATTGGTCTCGGGTTGGCTCCACCTTTATCCAAGTTACTTTTAAACCAAGGACAGGTCGCAATGCCTCAAGTTGAAAACTCCATGTTGGACAAAATCTCCTTGAATTTGCTAGAAGAAGAGGAGGCTGGAAGTGGTGATAGTCAAGAGTGTAAACCCTCAAAAGGTTTATGTCCCACAGGGTCTTCAGGTCTTTCCAACACTTTGTCTGTGAAAAAGTCAAAACCCTGGTTGGATCTGACAGAGACTAGTGGACTTCAACAGATTCACAGCTCTGATTTAACCACGGCGGACATCTTAGAAAGGGAGGTCAAGAATAAGTCAAAAGCCATGACCAGGTTAGTAAGACCTATATTTACTGAAAAATGAGGAAGGGAAGGACTAAAATAGTTTTTGTTTCAGAGAGGCTACCAGAATGACCTTAGCAAATCTATCCAGCCTTGCGAAAATGGGACCAACCGCAAGTCAGACCAAGTCCGAGGAGCCTGAACTCAAAAGGGTGTCACCTTTTTCCGAAATGTCCCGTAGGGACGAGGGAGATGGAAGGTCCATAGCTGACTCAAGTTGTTCCAGCTACAAAAGGACCCAATTCCGACCGTTTGCCAACACTGGGGAGAAGACCCTCACTCGACTGGGCAAAAATGGACATGTGCCCCATGTGCCTGTTCCCATGATTCGACGTACCAAGCCGAGTTAAGGCTTTTCTTATGAAGACTCGCATATACAGAAAGTTATTAGGTTATAAAGATATTTATTATTTATAAATTTAAGTGAATATATGAATATATTTTTGATATATTACAGTAACGATGATTGTCAGGCACAGGCATGGTTATGTTTCATATCACCCTGTGGGTTTTCATGCGATGTTTACCATTTTGAATAGTTTTAGACTTGTTGCCGGCTGGTAGGTTTTCTTCCCGCCATTCAGCTTCTAACCTTACCCAGATCCCACCTTAAAAGCACATATTTAGTTGGGGCTTCAAAGGATTGTTTGAAAGAGCAGATAGTTATTGGATCTGAATGGGTTCCCTAAGCAGATCCAAGTGGGATCCTTTTTTCAGCAGATCCGAGTGGAATCCCACATAAGATCCATGTGTGATTATTCGTACCTCAGATCTGACTAGGATTCCCTCATCAGATCTGAGTGGGACCCTTCCCACATCAGATCAGAGTAGGATCCTTTATTAGATTAGAGCGGGAACCTTCAGCGGATCAAAGTTGGATTCCACATCAGATTCGAGTGACATCCCTCAGCAGAGCCAAGTAGGATTCTTGTCATCAGATCCGTGTGGGATCCGTCCTGCATCAGATAAGAGTAGGATACCTCAACAGATCAAAATGGGATCTTACATCAGATTTAATTGGGATCCTTCATAAGATCCGCGTACGATCCTTCATCAGATCCTCGGTAGATCCTATAACTATCTGCTTTTGCAAGAAAAACTAGAGAAATTGACTTACCAGGTCTATGAATCTTATGGTTTTTGGTAGTATCCGTTAATTTAGTCTTAGCATTCAAAATACCTGTAATCTTCTTAAAGGCTGCTTCCTCGTGAAATCTCTGAATATCCTGATTACTTCTGGTAGACTGATTTGCTTGCCACAGATGACTAACCTCTTTGGGTTGCTTCTTAGTTTTCTTCACCTGAAATAACATAAAAGTCAATCAAAGACTGTCATACCCAGAGAGGGATTATCATACCCTCTTGGGAACAAGATTCGATTCTTCAGACCCCGGGCTAGCACTTTCAGATGTACTACTGTCATCTTTAGCAACTTCTTCTTCGCTCTCTTCGCCGTTATCAACAAGGAAATCTTCAATCTGCTTGGGTTCCATTTCACTAAGTAACCCAAGTTTGGGCCTGGGTGGAACTATCTCTAAGCCTTCCCACCAAAAGGTCTCCAAAGCCTCTAGCTTACTATCATCAGGATCTGAGGGCTCTCTGGCAATTAGCCGTGTCAGACGTTCTGAGAAAACCAACTTGGGAGGTTCCACTAGAACCATACTCTTTACATTTTCCAAAAGAGCACCGATAGCAGCATCTCGGATATCAGTGGTAGCGATTGTATGTTCCTTGAATTGACATCCGGTGCGGTCCTCGAGTATTTGAAACCGGTATGCCCGTTCCCCACAGCAGGGATACCGACCCACAGGAAGGGGCGGTTTCTGGGTCTCAACTGTAAAGTACTGTGGCATCTCCGGATGATATCTACACCAACCTTCCTGCTGGACAGGAAAATATTTCTTACAAGTTGTACAGAAGAGGAAGTGGCAAGCTCCCCATAGACTCCAATAAACTTTTCGCCAACTCTTGACACTTTTGTACACACCCAAAATGTATTCATTGATGTCCCATTTAGGGTCACGCTGATGTTTGTTCAAAATAGAACCGTCGAACTGAAGGTACATGCATTGGGCTATACAAGGGATCTGTGCAGCAAACTTGGGATTGATCAATTGGCGACAATGTTTGCATCTGTAGACTCGCGCCATGGTGCAATAATGACCTCTGATGGTCTCAGAATCTACTTCACAAAGACTCTGGATCAGTTTGCAGTAGAGCTTGGATTGGATCTTGTCCTTTCGATCCTTAATGGCTTCCACTTCCACGTTGGTATACATAGCAGCTAGTCTGGTCAGGATAGTATCGTTAAGGCAGCTCAGGCTTGGGGAACTCTTCAGAATATCCGTCATGTTCTTGTGGCAAAAGTGGAGACACTCGTTGACAAGCGGTTCCATTTGAAGGAAGGAAGCACTGACGAGGATCGGAACTGCCGTGTTGATTTCAAGTATGGGTTCATCACCTGGAAGCATCTCATCGCGTTTGGTCCATTTCATTAACCATTCAAAGACCTGGATGTCGCAATGGACGGTGATATCCATATCTTCAAGTCGTTGTTCCTTGGTGACGTCAGCAAAATAGCCCATTTGTTCGATGAGAAGGTTCTGGTTACAGAGGAAGTCTTTTTTCGTTCCCTTGACTTCATCACAGACGTGGATCTCTACATTGGTACTACGGACCAAGTGTTCTCAGTGTAAGTCCCACCAAAGTACCCCTCAGTATGATACCCTGGTCATACTATTCTAAATCAACTTACCTACTCTCATTAGCCTGAATAAAAGACTTCTTTCGAAGATTCACATTCTCAAGCTTCTCCACAGAAACACTCTTCGTCACTGCAGCCTTCTTGGTCGGTCTTTGGTCACCTGCTAGGGTTTGTGGAGCCGGAACCATCAAAGGCAAGACTGAATCAATGACACCCTCATTGATCACAGTAGCCAATTGATCCTGAAGTTGGCCCTCCAGATTGCTCACCAGCTCGAATTGTTCCTCATCACCACGGGTCTCATCACTTTTTGTCAGCTTAGTCTTCGAACCATCAGATTGGGTCCTCGTTGGTGGGCTACTACCCAAGCCTTTCAATTTAATCCAATCAACCACATCCGTCATTCCTTGAAATTCCTCACAAATCCCACATTACTTCTACATAGATTCCCCACAGTTACAAGGACTTACCCTTGGCAAGAAGAATATCCTCTAGATTGTCATTTATCTGATAAGCAGTCTTCAGAAGGTCCAAGAACTGTTTAATCGTAATATTCGAATTGTCATCTGTACTCTGACTCTTCAGGGGTTTCGCCATGTAAATTGGGACCGGCTTTACAGCCTTTTCAGATTTCGAGTCGATCAACCCTTTATCAGAATTTTCGACTGGGGCCTTTCTGTCCCCCATTGTTACTTTGGAAATGAAGTGCTCTAGTTTTAGCACTTGAACCTTCTGTGGCTCATAACAAACTGTGAATAGGACGAAGGCTCGCTGAAATATTGATCAAACGTTTACCGGACGATTGCTAATGATAAGCGCGAGGTAAATAGTACGAGACAAAAATTTGACATAAGGATGTAAAATGAAAGAAATTTGACTTAAGTCAGATTAACAAAATGTATTTAGATTGGGCTATATCTGAATTGTTAATATCCTTATTTCTAATAAGTTGACCTAGACTCTTTTCGAGACGAACTGGGGGATATCAGAGTTTTGGTGACCCTGACAGGTCTAGATTTCCGGTTAGTTAAAGCAATGAAAATATTATTAAGTCTGTCCAGAAATTAAGACTGGTGGCTTCTGGACTCTTTTCCAGAGTATCAGGGGAGCACTATGCTTTTGGCGGCCGTGACAGGTCCTGGTTCCGGCACAATTAGGTCGATTCAAAATCAGTTACTTCAGAACTTCCAATGACTTAATCTAGACTCTCAGATCAACTGTGGGACAACATGGTTTTAGCGACCGTGACAGGTCTTGATTCCGGACTAATTAGGTCAATTCAAAATGTGTCCCTCTTGTCCAGAAATATATAATGACTTAATCTAGACCAATTCATAAATTTACAGTGACATCCAGGATTTTAGCGATTGTGTCCGATCTTGGTTTGGGGTCAACAGACAGAATCAAAATAGGTGCCATTCGTTCAATGACAAGATTCCGGGTCAATTAAATCAATTCAGAACTTCCAATAATCTGACTACCGATCAACTTGGGGACAATATGGTTTTGGTGACCGTGACAGGACTAAATTCCGGTCCTATTAAATGAATTCAAAATTAGTACTCTATTTCCTATGTCTTAATCTGGTCACTCTCAGATCAAATGGGGGCCAACATTGTTTCAGCGACCGTGACAGGTCTTGCTTTCGGGACAGTTGAACTAATTTCACATTGGTTTCTACTGTCCAGGCTCGTGTTTCTTCTTGTTCAGACCCAGGATATGGAAAAACAAAACATATTTTGATTAAATATTTGTGTATTCTGTTTGTGCCATTTTGTTATCACATCTGTTATCATATCACACTATCAAATCTACAACGTATATTAAAATGTTATAAATAAATTACGTATCCTCATATCAGAAGGTTACAATATAATACTGAAGAATTAAAAAAATTGTTCGATTTTTAAGTAAGAAGATCTTAAGCAGCTGCCATGTTCCCCTCGATTAGTTGCTTCTTCAATTCAGGCTCCATCTTCACATCCTTGGACTCCAACCTAGTATTCTTCGCATGTTTTGTAACAATTGCAACCTTTGGCTTGACCTTCTTCTGTCCCAGGTAGATAATATTGTTCTGGAAATATTCCTGGATCTCGGACAACTTCTTTCCATGTGTTTCAGGGAGGAATACGTAGGTGTAGACTATTCCCAGGATAGAGATTGCTGCAAAGAACCACAGGATTCCGTAGGCTCCTCCGAGAAGGGTGTTCAGGGGTCGGTACGCTTGCAGGGATGCAAACATCAGAAGGTTGGCCATACTGTAGGAGATACTGTGACCGATCCCACGGATTTCTAGAGGGAAGAGTTCTGCTGTCATGGTCCAAGGGATCGGAAGCATTCCAATCATCGACGTAAGGACATAGAGTAGAAGAAAAATAACAGGGACCCAACTTTGGGTTGAGGTGCCTTCTTCTATCCAGTAAGTGAAGAGACCACAGACGAACATGCAGATTGACATGCCTAGACAACTGACCATGACCAATGGGCGACGCTTGAAGCGTTTGAGAAGGTAGGTGTTCACTATTGACATTATGAAACGTACCAATCCGATAAGAACTGAGGCTAGGTAGGGGTTTACTGTTGCTCCCATTTCCTGAGAAGTTAAGAGGACCACATGAATTTGGCGACCGTGACATGACACAGTTGCAGTAATAGCTCATTACACTTACCACAAAGAAGGTCACGGAGTAGAATAAGGTTACATAGACTCCCGAGAAATCCTGGAAGAAGAATAACCCTGCCAAAATCACAATTGGTTTGATTCCTGTTGGTTTAAATAAGGCACGTAAGGTCCTTCCTGCACTACTCCCAGGGGCAAGGGCATTCTCATCATCTTTGATCTTCTTCTCTTTGATGAGGAGATCTAATTGCATGTCTGATAATGACTTTTGTTTCTCATCCTGCATTGGTGGTTGATACCGATTGATCCATTCCAGGGAACGTCTAGCTTCGTCAATCCGCCCCTTGGAAACCAACCACGCTGGACTCTCTGGGATGAACATGATGAAGATTGCAGAGATGACCACATAGACGTTGGCAAGCCAGGCTGTGGTGCGCCAGCTGAAGAACCATCCCTTCAGATAAGCTAGGACCATTCCTGTGGGACATAACCGTTAGTTTATGGTGTCAGGTTATGGACCCTCTGAACTAACCTAGAGAAGCAAAGGCTGGTGCACTTGATATCAAAGATCCTCGTATATCTGGACGGGCGATTTCTGTGATGTAGACCACGGCAGGACTGCTGAACCAAGCTAGAATTTGATGGTATGGGTTAGAGTTGGTATTCTATGGGGATTTTTCAGTGGAGACTTACCGGAACCCAATCCAGTCAAAATTCTGCCTACCAAAATCATAGTGACACTATTAGCCATTGCTATCATACCCCATCCCAGAAGAACAGGGACGGTTGAAAATTTTATGGTGTTCAGACGACCTTTGGCGTCCATTATGAACCCGCCGAATATTGCACCGATTGGTACGGCGATCACTATCACACTTGCTGTGAAGTTTTCAAGGTGTGTATTTTAGAAAAAAAAAAAAAAAAGGAAGCTTCAAAGGGGTAATAGTTACCAATCCATGTTGTTTCCGCCTTTGAAGCGGTCAGATCTGTAGAGCCATCTTCAAGTTGAGGGATGAGGATAGCTGAATAGGCGAGGGCTAAACCGACAACCAGATGGAATGATGCGGAAATGGCTGTTGCAATAATCTGTTGATTTTAAAATGATGTTTTAGAAGGTACTAACGGTTATAGACGGGGAGTACCTGTGGGATGAGAGTTTTGATATTTCGAGCTTCGAATCGGCTGAGTGAGGCATTGCTGACGATCATCTCAACGAAGAACTCGTCTTGTTTGCGGATGCCATCTTTTTTCAGACCCCCATCTTCAACACTGAGAAGATTTTTTGATTTAGAATAATAGTCTGAAGAGTCAAAAGAAAAGTAGAAGAAGAGTAAGTAAGTAGAGTACAGGTACGACTGAGAAAGTGGATGAGGTAAAGGGCATCAAACCCTGAATGTCGGGAAAGTAGAGGTGGAAGGGGTGGAAGTGGTAGAGGAAATCTGAGGGTAATGCAGGTGGGAGATAGAAAAGAAAGAAAGAATAGAGGTATTCTGCTATCTGTAAAGATGACTAAGTGAGTGGTACTTAACACATCGGGTAAACTGAAGGATCTTAGCTTAAAAAGATCCTGTTGAGTCAGGTCCCGGGCAGCATCGGGAAATAAATTAATGATATTAAAAATCGCGACTACCGCGTAACAGATGGTTTATCAGATTGGAGCTTCAGGGAAGTGCATGACCCTAGGGATACGTGGAAGCAAGACGATTCGAGAAACCAAAAATTCAGAGAATCTAAACAGATGTCTGTACAAACTTTAGCGAAGTGGAAGTCGGGCAGCTGTGAACTGAAGGAAGGTTTTCTGAGGGGACCCGCTCTCTCTTGCGATTAATGTGTAATTGTATAATACATTAATAAATTTTCCAAGATATGTAAATTTCTAATTTCTATCTAGATAATCTTCTAGGCGGCTTGATTCTGTGGAAATATGCAGGCGTGATGCGAGAGCGACATGGCTGGACAATGTCTTATACCTGGCATATCTGTCTTAGAGGTTGGAACATCACCTATCTCCTTTTTATACCTAAGATATGACAAAAAACTCAAAGGCGTCGGCGACGCGCATTGCCAACTGTGACGCGCTAACGACGCGCTAACGTGACAAGCTCAGCTCGGACGAAGGGATGAACTGTCCAACGCCGGGTGGTTGTGAAAGTGAGAGTGACGGACAGTCTCTCTTATTTAATAGCGCGGCCAGGTAGAAAAACCGGGTTTGCAACACCCCGTGCATAAATTATTTTTTCGGTGTTGTAAACGATTAACTTAACAATGAAGGTGCGATCAACCGTACTTGAAAAGTCAAGAGCGGCAATAAAGGTTTCGGGGTTTCGGGGTAGAGTCAGATCAGACAGATCGGAAAGGAAGAGAACAGAAAAAGAAAAGAGAAGGAAAAGAAGAGAATCAAAACACGTGCCACAGAAAAAAAGGACAATGGTCAGAGAAGTCAAAGGGTACAAAACTGAAAAACCAGAAATGCCTGAAGGTCAAGTCGTCAGATCGCACAAATAAAAAAACAAGTTCTAGCAATCGATGACATGTCTCCGTAATGTAACCAACAAACACAATAATGTCATAAAAAGTCAAAAAATGAATTACCATAATGTAAATCAAAAACGGTTACCTCTTTCCCCCGGCTAGTGAATGCGTAATTTATACAATGAACAACCAGTTCAGGCCAATGAAAGGCATTCTAATGACCGACCGAAAAAACTGACGTCTAACGACCTACCGAATTACCTTCGACGCGCGTTCGTTAGTGACAGCAAACGAATCAACTTCACTCACATTCATCAAAGATTCATCGTTTTAGTGAAATAAATGTTCATTAAATTATTAAATGGGTAGAACTGAAACTGAACTGATGGCGGCACGCGATTTATGACCCTGTGACGGTTTCTGCTTTGTTGCGCAGCGTGTTTGATCAATAAATTATCCGCAATGGAATATTCGAGTTTTGAACTTGAACTGATAGCACATTGATGCGCAAGTTTCGTGCATGTGAATGGTGCGAATCTCTGTGAATTAGGCTCGTGTAAATTGATTCGACATTGAGCATTTTGTTTCACGAAGTTTCGTGTCAAGTTTTAGCTATTACTTTTCGAAGGTTCCCTAGGTTTTTTAGGGAAGAGGGAAAGCAGAGTAGGCAAAAAAACGCAAAACGAAGAAACTTATCTTATACAAAACTTACAAGGAGAGTGTCCCAATTGTCCAACACGGAATTGAAGTGACATTTTTTGTATGTGTAGTAAATATACAGAAATAAATTGTGCTAACAGGATTTTGTGCCGTTTTGTGTCGTTTGCCAAAAAAAAAAGCAAAATTTCAAAGTTGGTTGGTGAGTATGCCACGTTTCTCATACGGTGAATGTTGCTTTACAGCAATATACCCCAAACTTTGAAAAAAACAAATTTTGGGCAAACGGTTCGAAACGGCGTAAAATCCCGTTAATACAAATTATTTCTATATATGTATTACATGTACAAATAAATTCATTCAATTCTGTATTGGACAATTGAGACACTCCCCTAGTTAGAAAATAGGATGAGAGAACACTTAAAAGAGATGGCAAATCCCTTTGAAGAAATTAGGGAAAGATTATGAAATTTGAAGATCGTAAAGAACACAAGACCCAAGAAAAAGAAGCATAATAAATGTTTCTGTGTGTTAGAGATCCCACACAAGGGCAAGTAAATTCATTTGTTTTGAACGAAAATTTCATTCATTTCCGTGTTGGACAATTGAGACACTCTCCTAGTTAGAAGACAGAATGAGGGAAAACTTAAAAGAGATGGCAAATGCCTTTGAAGAAATTCGAGGAAGATTAAGAAATTTGAAAATCGTAAAGAACACAAGACCTAAGAAAAAGAAGCATAATAGATGTTTCTGAGTGTTAGAGATCCCACATAAGTGCAAGTAAATTCGTTTGTTTTGAATTCATTCAATTCCGTGTTGGACAATTGAGACACTCTCCTAGTTCGAAGACCGGATGAGGGAAAACTTAAAAGAGATGGCAAAACCTTTTGAAGAAATTAGGGAAAGATTATGAAATTTGAAGATCGTAAAGATCACAAGACCCAAGAAAAAGAAGCATAATAGATGTTTCTGAGTGTTAGAGATCCCACACAAGGGCAAGTAAATTCATTTATTTTGAACGAAAATTTCTTTCAATTCCGTGTTGGAAAATTGAGACACTCTCCTAGTTAGAAGACAGGATAAGGGACAACTTAAAAGGGATGGCAAATGCCCTTAAAGAAATTAGGGGAAGATTATGAAATTTGAAGATCGTAAAGAATACAAGACCCAAGAAAAAGAAGCATAATAGATGTTTCTGTGTGTTAGAGATCCCACACAAGGGCAAGTTAATTCATTTATTTTGAACGAAAATTTCATTCAATTCCGTGTTGGACAATTGAGACCCTCTCCTAGTTAGAAGACAGGATGAGGGAAAACTTAAAAGAGATGGCAAAATCTTTTGAAGAAATTCGGGGAAGATTAAGAAATTTGAAGATCGTAAAGATCACAAGACCCAAGAAAAAGAGGCATTATAGATGTTTCTGATATACATCAAACATTAAGGCACAAGTTATAGCACGAGCGAAACATTTCCGAAGCTTAACATTTGCAAATAAAGGGGTTTCGACAAAGACTGCAACAAAAATCTATAAAACAATTTGCAGACCTCTTCTTGACTATTCGTGCATACTAATGGCTAATACTAATAAAACCTCCCTAAAGAAAATAAGTACTGCGGAGACAACTTCGCTTGGAGTCATTACTAAACTTAGGCATCCCAAAAATCATTTACATAATCCCCCAAATACATTGCTTTACGAAAAATGTGCTAAACTCCCCATAGAACACCGTTACCTTGAATTGCAGGAGAAGTTCAAAATGAAAGACAAAAATGAAGACAAAACTTTGCAATTGTAAACGACACTTGCATACGATCCACCATCCCAAATCCAACTAAAGTCAAAACACCTTCACATCCTCTACACCACCAGTACTACAATATAAATTAGAAATACTGTTTAATTTCTGTTAAGCGTCTCTATTAAAGTTTTATGTTCATTTATTTTTATTTTCTTTTCGCTTGTGTACGCGCCCGAGCGCGCGATGAGCCTACCCCTATGCCTATGCGCATGGTTGTTTACGCACCAAGCCATTTTCACCCTTTGTGCGCATGCGCTGCGCACCGAGCTTAAGAAGCTTTGGCTTCATCATGTATATATTTTGTAAATATATTCACTTTGTATCCAGCATACAACCAAGTAAGTTCTATTTTCTCCACCATTTCTCCTACATTTCCGTGTCGTGTAATTCGTGTGTGTTGTTGCCGTAACTTGTCGGCGTATCGAACTTACTCTGCTGGTGAAGTCATTAAAGCCTTTTGAATAAGGCTCTGCGATCTTACAAATCGCAGGGACATAATCTCGTCAAGACGCTAACGCGCAAACAGCTTGTTTGTAATTCAAATTTTTCATTTATACAATTATATAATTCATTTGTTTTATTAATTTGTAAAAAAAAGTACGTTCTCGGCGGAAAGACCTTAAAGGTCGATAGCCGTTAAAATATATTTATTATTATTAGATGTTTCTGAAAGTTAGAGATCCCACACAAGGGCAAGAAGTAGATTCATTTGTTCTGAACGGCACATTCGTACTGATCAAAAAAACATGTTAATTATCCTAAGGCAGAGAAAAATAAAGTGCATAATTTATCAAAATCCAACATTTACAAATGCAGATTATAGATTATACATTGTAGATTCTAAATTGCAGATTAATTACTACGTGACGAAATTGGTACAAGATTTGCGAATTGTGTGCGGTGCGATTGGCTGCGGTAGGATGTAGAAACATGACATTTAATGTTTCTGCAGCCGACGTCTGACTGCTCGTATGTGATTTACTAGAGAATTGGAACGCGTTGTAATTGCACTTGGATGTTACAACATTAACTTTTTATGACTTGCATCATTGTGCAATCTACTTCTTAGACTTATAATACGTAGCGTTTAACGAATTATTAAGAAGACAATATTCAATGCAAACAGATAAGAATATAATTTTTTGACAATAAAATTACTTTATAATTATGTTGTGTGCGTGATTATTTTTCATTTTTTTTTACCGAGTATCGACTGCTATGGTCATTAGCTCTATTCAATTTTTTTCAATGTAATTAGTCATATTAGAGGCTAACACTATTGATAAGACGAAAAATTCACTTTAATATGCATCCGAACAAGAATTGAATAGAGCTAATGACCATAGCAGTCGATGCTCGGTAAATCAAAAAAAAATGCATCCCCACCGAGAATCGAACCCGGGACCTCATGACATTTTTCATATTATTGTAATATTTGTGATGCGAATGGTTTGAAATTTTAATTATCGTGTGAATTTTTATATCGTGTTGAATGTTTATCATATTCGTGTGTTTGGAGTTTTTACAGCTGAGCTAAAGGTAGTTGTTGTTTTTTCGTAATCGTTGTTTTCAATAGATGTCTGTTTTTGTGTATCCAATATTAGGGCAACAAGTTAGGAATTTGATGGCATCATAGTTGTAAATGCGCAGTGCGACTTTATGAAATTATTTCCCCGCGAGTTGTAAGTTCGCGGAGCTTCACTTAAGAAGATTTGATATGCCCAGCAGAGTAAGCAACACAGAAGAAATACATACGAAGAATACGGTACAGACGCGTAGGAATAATGGTGTAAAAGAACTTACTCTTGGTAAAGCTGGACTTGAACTGATTCATTTCACACATTTCAAAACGCAAACTTAAAAAGATGTCAACTTAAGTGCACAGCGGTTAATCGGCCGGACGCATGCGCAGCTTGGCAATAAGCGCTGCCAATCCTACGTATCAAGGGGCAAAATGTCCCTAGTAGCGTACTTGGCGCGCACAGTAGTATTGTTTAGATGAGTCTTTGCTTTCGAGAAAATGTATTTAACTTAGCTATCTCCCATAGTAATTGTTTGTACACAAGATGCAACTCTTCGAGTTAATGTATCGATGCCAGATTCACACGAATGGTAGTTCGTCTCCCCATCCCCATGTGTACAATTGTATACAGCAGGAGTTTTGTAAACTTGTTTAGGTTTTTGAAAAAATATATTCAGTCTTGAGCATAATTTGGTAGACTTTGGTTGGGTGAATGCCATTCGATTTTTCTCGGTTCAGCCAATAAGTCCGAAACTAACTTAAGTCGTAAATCCCATAATCATACGTCGTAAACCAAAATTTCGGAGTTTGAAGTGTGCAATAAAGGGAACTAATGTTTCCAAAAATAAATTATATTTGTAGAACTGTGAAAAAAGTGTGTTTATTCATCCAAAAATTTATTCAACATATTCTATCAACAAATGACAGAAGGCTCTTTCTCAATATATCAATAAATATTTTATTACCCGGAAAATCATAATGTCATGTCGAAGAAAATATAAAGAAAGTGTAGAATTGTTTGTTACATAACCTAACCATAAACCCATACACGTCCATGAATACTAAATATCCTCATGTTGCTCAATAAATTACCAATGCAAATTTTCCCATTTGTATAAAATTTCAAGTTCCTTGTAATTTAATGCAATTCCAATGCATATTTGTATATTTTCCTAATAATAGAAAATAATAATTCTGTTTTATACTTACTGTAAACTATAACAGCTTGAACTGCAACAAATAAGAATACATTATTAATTATTAATAAAAAACCTATTTTACCTAAAACTGATAAAATGTGACAAAATACAAATTTTGAGCCCACCTGGGCAGCCTAGTAGTAAAGCATCTGTTTACCACGTAGGAGGACGGGGTTCGAGTCCCCGGGGTGGGCACCCCACTAGTGTGAATTTATTA
>JAODAC010000706.1:0-39555 GCA_027575185.1 Mimaenictus wilsoni | reverse complement strand
TTTCAGTTTTTGTGCCCCCCTATTTCACATATACTATTTCATGACTCACTTAGTTTTCTTGTTAGAATCATATACCTCGAAAGTACTAATTTCAGGCATATTGTACTCTTTTTGGGGTCCCTTTTGGGACGTTGTCGAAATTGAGGACATTACTTACTTGTTAGTCGTTTCAGAAAATTAACTCAGTTTAAACATAAATAGAATACATATATTTCAATATTGTAGATCAGCGATCGGCAACCTATTTACTAATTTAGGAATGACCCATGGGGGTCACTTCCGCGTGTTATTTAGGGTAGCATAGACATCCGGTATCTTGGCTATTTTGTAATGAAACTGTCCCCTACCAGTCTGATATCGTCGATGCATAGAGTTCGATAAATGGTGTCAATACTTTCATTTTTGATACCCTGCATCATAGAAAACATCCTATCGCATATCACTTTACTGTAATTACAAATATGAAACATTAACAAAGGAATTTTACCAAATAAACCATTTATCTGCCCAATAGCTCTTGAAATATATTAACATTGACATGTTTAGGTTATTCCCCCTTAAAGGGTATTTCATGATTTGTCCTAACTTATAAAAGTATATTGTACTACGAGCAAGGCATGGTACACATTTGCTCAGGAGTATGTGAAACTGCAACCCATACGACTGAAGAAAGGGCATTTTATGCAAGTTGTACACTATACTTTTTCTACGACTACGATTATGAAGGAAAATAATAAGTTCTTAATTAAAACGTTACTGAAATGAGTACATTATACAACAATAGTAGAATAATAATTTTTGCACTACTTTTGGACAAAACAAAATAGAATAGAATATTAGAATATTCAACAACTGAGAAAATGTGAAAATATTACTACCTACTAATGATAATCAACATTCCTCTCTCGATATAGAAAGATAAAACAATAAATTGTAATAAATTCAAATAATCACTGTATAATTTTCAACTATCTAAGAAAATATTCTATAATGTTACGTAAATTATTACAATTTACCTAATGTTATTACCGATATTTCACCTTAACCATGGCTATGAGAGAAACAAATTTTATTTAGAAAATATTAAATCGATGAATCACATTCTTGCCATTAAAAAATTCAAACAATGGTAAACTTTTAAAACAAGAAAAATGTCCAGGAATTTCAAATCGTTAAACATTCCATAATGTTTATAAAACAGTGTATGTAATCTGAACAAACGGGTAACTTATCTGTTACGTCATTTGTTAGATTTTTGTGTAACGTTAACATAAATTGATAACGCTTTAATGTTTCAGTCAACACGCACATGCATGCGGATCATATCACTGGCACCGGCGAGTTGAAGAAGCTCTCCGGTTGCAAGAGTATCATTTCCAAGGCAAGCGGAGCACAAGCTGATATCCACATTAGTGATAACGATAGCGTTGAATTCGGTGAACATTCCTTGAAGGTTCTAGCGACACCTGGTCATACTAATGGTTGCGTCACGTACTATCTCCCAGAGCATGTGAGTTTTTTTTTTAATTGCTCCAATTTTCCTGTGATTTCATTATGAAACACTTTTCAAATTCGAATAGACTAACAAATGTTTACTTAATTTTAGGGATTGGCATTTACTGGTGATACTTTACTAATTCGTGGGTGTGGACGCACTGACTTCCAAGAAGGAAACTCCACCAATTTATACAACAATGTGCACGAAAAGATTTTCACCTTGCCTGACGATACAAAACTGTATCCTGCTCATGACTATAAGGGAATGATGAGTACCACAGTGGTTGAAGAGAAACGTCTAAATCCGCGTTTGTCCAAAAGTCTAGAGGAGTTTATTAAGATTATGGATGGATTGAATTTGGCTTATCCTAAAATGATTGGTAGGTTGTTTTATATTGCGATTTTGTTATGTTTTTGATGGTTTTCTTGTTTTCTTAGATAAGGCATTGCCAGCAAACAGAGTTTGTGGGTTGCATGAAATTCCAGATGATATTGCTGCTAAACTTAAATAAATTAAGTATTTTGTGATTATTGTGTGCTTTTAGTAAGAAATATATTTGATATTTTATTTCAAAGTACTGTATATGAGTTTTTCTTTCAAAAAAGTATTGGATTAGGTTAAGTAATATTAGGTATGCATAAGAAATGTTATCTAAGGTTATGTTTAGAATGGTTAAAGGCTGTGGAGGGTTAGTTAAGATTAGGTAAGCTTCTGTAAGATTAGGTTTAGTATGGTTAAAGCTTGTGTAGTCAGGTAAGATTAAGTTTGATAAAGTTATCGAACTTTATAGGTTAAGTATAGCTAAATATTGTGATGATTAGGTTAGGGAAGAAATTTTAAGGTTAGATTTAGATTTAGTTAGTTTGCTTGATAGAGTTATGTAAGATTATGTTATGCAAGGACAAGTTTAGTACGATTAGGCGTTGTGTAGAGTTAGGCAAGGTTCAGTTTGGTACATATGGTTTGATTTTATTTTATTAGAATTGTTTGGGTTTAGGTAAATTTGGTTAGGTTTGATTAGTTTAGATTAGATATTATTTGATATTTTATTTCGACGTATTATAAATAAGGCCAAGTTTAATACGGTTAGACATTATGTAAAAGTAGACAAGGTTAAGATCAGTTAAAGGATGTGCAAAGTTATTTAAGATTAGATTAGGCTCGGATAGGTGAGGTTTAGTATTGTTAAAAGTAGTGTACTTAGGTTTGGTAAGGTATTGTAAGATTAGATTCCGTAAAGTTAGGTAGAGTGCAGTAAGATAAGTAGGTAAAATTATGTTAGGTTAAGTTTAGTATGGATAAATGTTACATAGAGTTCAGCAAGGTTAAGTTTGGTAAGTATGATTATATTTTATTAAATTTACCAAATCTAGGTTTAGGTAAATTTGCTTACAATTAGATTTGTTTAGACGATGGTATTCGATAAGTAACACTTGTTAGATGCTTCGAAATTCACCGATAAATAAATAATGAAAACGCGAAAAATTTTTAAACGAATCGAAAAAAAAAGGCAAATTCATAAACGTTAAGAATCGTTACTGTCGTCAAAAAATTATATTATAAACATTCATGAGCATCATGATTTTTTGCATATTATTGGTTGCATAAATCTGATTTTATTTTGTTTCACTTCCCTCATTCTACGCATGCGCGATTATTGTCTTTTGTTTTGACCGCCATAATTTCACACTTTCATTCAAAAAGAAACGAATTTATCCTCAGTTATTCTCTTGGTAAGCTGTGTTATATTAAGAATTAAGTGCTGCAGGTAATCTACAATAGTAAAAGACAAACATATCAGGTAAACTACCATTAATTGTCGTGAATTAAATCCTAAAACTACGAAGAAAAGGATTTTCATTTCTACCTAAATTATAACCTTCAAATTCGTAATTTTACTCTTGACTGTACATTGCAGAAAATATTCATGCATATTTATCGACGATTTCTGTGTATCAAAAACGATATTATCAGTTCTGATTTTCAATTAAAATTTGCCCATTTTGCAGTAAAATGGAACCACTAACAATACCACCCTCTCCAAATTGGTACGAAACAAAAATAGCAATTTGCGCACCAGACAATACATTAATCTACGGTGCCAATAATTCAATAGTTATTATAAAACCTGCACCATGGGAGAAACCGTCCGAGATATCCGTGATTCCTTTCGCACATTTGGATCGTGTCCATGGCCTAGCGATGTCTCCAACTTGGAGCGATCAGCATCGAATGATCGCTTCGATTGCAGATGATAAACTTGTTAAAGTTTGGAATTTACTTGATAACACTTGTGCCTTTTCACATAAGGCTCACACGACGTCGAAGACTCGGCCGGTTGGTGTGGCTTTTATTAACGATACGAAACTTGTGTCTGTTTCGGTGGATGGGTTTATTGTTGTTTGGAAAATGACGACCAATGAGTTTACTCCACATAAGAATCTCTTAGGTTTGAAGCCACATGTGACTGCGATTTCGACGTGTCCTCATGCTGGATGGTTAACTGCTTTTGGGATGAGGAATGGGCTGGTTATCGTTGCTGATTTGAAAGGTAAGATTCATATTTATATTTACTTGTTTTTCTTTTGTAGTCTAGAGCGTTTTATAATACCTTTGTTTCTTTAATGTGTTTCTTGTAAATAGATTAATTATTGGAATTCTCTTTCTATATTCGAAAAAAAAAAAAAATTCTAGGAATGGGGAACGTTCTCTATAAACTTCGAGCCCATGAACGTGAAGTCGTCGATTTCGCCTGGTGTCCAAAAGCAGTCAACGTCATTCCTGACCCGATCATCAAACGTTCAGACTCCCAAGAAAACGAACACGAAGAAGAGCCTGTCAAACTAAGGACAGACGTCGATACCCAAGACACAATCGACGCTATGCCTGCCAATGGCACTCACATTCAGTGCGCCTTAAACTCAGGAGCAGAAACCTCAGGAATTCAATCTCTCCAAAGCGAACAAATAGGTGCAATAACCTCAGAGGATATCACCTCTTCCGAAACGCCTGTGCAGACTGTACAAAACTTCCTTGTGGCTGAAACAACTCATTCTGAAGAGACTTCCATAAAGAATTCGCCAAAATCATCAGAGAAAACTACAGAAGCTTCAAAGAAGTCAGAGACGAAACCCGGAAAACCTCGTAAGAAAAACCCATGGGCGAATCTGAAGCATGCCGACGATGATGAGTTGCCACCAGAACAACCATCACCTGCTTTAGATGAAACTTCAGATTTTCTTAAGGAGTGTCTAGCTTTAAAGGCGAGAATAATCGAGACTAAGGATGAGTCTGAGACTAGTTTCGATGAGAACAATCCGGGGATTGTCCAAAAGGAGGAAGATGACGAACCAAGAAAGATTTTACAGGCAGTCAGGGTGAATATTGGTAAGAAGGCAGACTCTGAATCGGCAGATATCGTTTCGGATTGTCTAAGTGAGCATTCACCCGAGACAAGTCCTGAAGTTGTTGAAACGCCAGATTCCACGACCGAACCTGAAATTCAGACTGAACCTGAGAAACCAGAGTTTCTCCTCGCCTCGTCAGCTCGAGGAGGTCATATTGTGATATGGCGGGCAGGAACTGATGGTCGTGTCCAGAGGAGGATGCGTATTCCTAAACCGAAGGTCCGAGGTGGTTATGCTTCCCGAGCCCATTACAATCTATGGTTATCCATGCATTGGATAAGTCCTGAAAAACTCCTCAGTTCTGGTCTGAATGGTGAGCTTATGATTTGGAACATTTGTGAACAATCACCAAAACCGAAGTTGGTACATAATGACCATCCTAAGCAGTTATTCTGTATCGTATCAAAGTTCGCCCATGAGAGGGAGGTCTATACAACGATGGACAACCTTGCAGCATGGACTATAGGTCAGGATCGAAGTATTCTCTACACCATGCTACAGTCTAGAAAGGTGTTGGCCTGCTATCCAACATTCGCTTGTTCAGTTTTGACCTCGGCAAGCTCCCCGATTGCACCGACAAAAATAGCTTTTGGTCTAGGTGATGGCTTCGTAAGGATATGGGATTTGACTAGAGAGAATCACCAGTATATCCAAATGCCACAGATCAAACAGAAAGTTGGTGGGAAGGTCTTATCTCTAGCGTGGCATACTTCCCAGGAATATCTGTTAGCTTTTGGTACCGAGGATGGACAGATTGGCCATGTTAACTCTGGACAAAAACAAAAGCCTCCAGTGTATTTTGCCCAACACTTTTTGACCGCTATACATAAACTTGAATGGGCACCGATTCCAAATAAGTCTAAGGATAAGTATTATCTGTATTGTTGTGCGGATGGTCAGTTAGCGGTCTACAATTTTGATCAACCTTTGGTGAATCCTGAGATTGTGAAGACACCAAAAGGCGAGAGGATCACCAACTTTGCCTGGAAGTCTGACTTTTCCAAGTTGGCTCTTGGTTGTAAGAATGGAACCGTTTTCATCTTGGACCATAACTATGAAGTGAAGACAACGCTGTATTATCAGAAGAAAGGGATTATTAGTATGGCCTGGCATCCTCTGCAAACAGCAGAAGACGAGGATAAATCACAAAAGCATGACTGGTTGGCTACATCTGCTTCAGGGGATAATATTGTAGTTATATTTGATCTGAGCAAAGTGAGTGACGAATTATGCATGAAGGAGGTGATTGCCGGTGAGCTGTTTGGACATGTCAAACATGTGAACCATGTGTTTTGGAGTCCTTATAAGAATGGAGTGATTGGAACTGCTTCTGAGGATGGTACTGTCACGGTCTGGAGTGATATGAAGCCGACTAGCACCTTCCTGAACAACAATGCGGAGCCACTATTGAGTGGTCTCTGGAGTCCCTTGTCTGAGGATGTGATTATTTCTACTGGAAAAGATTGTACTATTCGAGTATGGAATCTGAAGAACCATCCCACAAAGGAACAGAACGACTTGGAACAAACACGTACAGCAAGGAAGAAGAACTTAGGTCACTATCGGTCCCACAAGGAAGAGATTGAATTGGAAGTGAGCAAAGCTAAGCGTTATCCTTTATTCAGCGAGATTTCGTCTCGCCAAACAAACCTAGAAACTGCCGGAACCGATTGTCGGATTTTATATGAACACGTCAATGGAAAGAAACCTTCTGATGATAACCTGATCGTAAAGTTACATGGACATCCTAGTGGTATGTCCGAAATAATCGAGTCTCAGAAAGAGGTCCATGGATCCAAATCAAAGACGGAACTTTCCAATCATCTTCAAATGTGGACTGGGGACGTTGGGGAGACTATTAAGAAAGCAATTACTAGTGGTACCCTTACTCCATGGCTGATTACTGTGGCGCCCATGATTTCCTACAGGTAAGTTTTCGTTTTGTTCGTTTCTTCACTTCAACTTTATTGACTTCCGACGTGAGTTACAACACTTTGGCGGTGCGCCGAAAGTTTTATTACTTTTATTTCGTCTTGTGGGTTTCGTGAGATATGGTAACGCCGGGCGCATTTAATTAATGATGATTGCTTCCGTCTTTCGGCGATCTTTACGTTGATTGTTGCCGCCATGGGTGCGGGAGGAGGGTAATCCATTGTTTTGTATGTCCTTGTGTGTGTTGGCAGTTTGTGGCAGGAAGCGGTCGAGGCGTACGCCGGCCAATTAGGAGAATCCACGACCAGCGATCCTGTGGAGATTGCCTCGTGCTGGCTGTCGCTGCACAAGGTGGACGAGGCAATCGATACGCTCGCCACCAAGCAGATGCACCGCGAAGCGCTTGTCCTCGCCAAGTTGAAGAAGCCGGACGATGGTGCGCTGCATCAGCAGATCCTCCTCCAGTGGGCACGTGCTGCTGTTCAATGTGGGCGGTTTGAATGTGCTGCACAAAGGTAAGTTAATTTCAATCCGTACATATTATTATAGAATGAGATTTATCATCTTTGGACATTTTTTTCGTTTACGTAATTATCTTTTGGGCTTTTATGATGGGCCACATAGATTGTAGAACTAACTACTACCACTCCTCTCCAAAAAATTAAGATTTTTTTTCAAGATTTTCGAACTTCTCTAAACATGAATTTTTATTAGAAACATAGTTAAGTTTCCTTAACGACTCCCAATAACTTGACCTCTATCTCTACTTTTTCCCTACAATGGGCTGACTCATGCTTGTTGGTTCACCTCTCTGTTGGCCCGTTAATATTTAACTTGCATTGCGGTTCTCATCGTGAGTGAGGTAACCCCAGGGAGTAGATCTTGGCGCGCCGGCGCACGTTCCAGGAAGGTAGGTAGTGGTTTGGAAGTGCTCGGCCACTT
Organism: Mimaenictus wilsoni; assembly: GCA_027575185.1. Taxonomy (NCBI): domain Eukaryota; kingdom Metazoa; phylum Arthropoda; class Insecta; order Coleoptera; family Staphylinidae; genus Mimaenictus; species Mimaenictus wilsoni. Next base: position 31,776 of record JAODAC010000706.1, on the reverse strand, counting down.
CTTCGACCACCGCGAAAAGTACGCGGAAAAGCCGTTAAAAAGTTGCTAACTTTCGACCACATACTTTGCGGCAGGCCTGGGGGAGAGGCGTCTTAAACTTTGCCCACTGTGCAAGCGTTCGTGTAAAATAGTTACGTCGAGTTTTGAATAACGCAGCAGCGCGAAAGCGCAAGAGCACCGGAAAATGCTTTGTGTGCGGCATAAAATTCGCGCGATTATGCGAAACGCTCTTGTTTTGATAAGCGCGTGGCGTGGGGCGCGGAGATACGGGCAGGGGGTAATAAAATGTTTGGAATAAACATTTCATTGCTTTCTTTTCGAGCGAGGGAGAAGGGTGTGTGCGCCTTGGGGCGCGTTTCGCAAAGTTTGGCGTTTTATGATAGACGCGAATTCAATTTTCATGGTATTGAAGGTTTTATTTATAGTTAAGTTTAAGGTTATATAAGATCTTTTTTTCTGATTATGGGTTTCTTTTAATAATTGTTGGTTTCTTTAATTAGTGAAGTTTATTCCCAAGAACATAACCCCTTTTTAAAGAGATTCGTCTTGGTTGCTCATACCTAAGTTAAGCCATTGACACAAGGTTATATTTCGATTAATGTGACCTTCACATAGCCTTATCAAATGCCTATAGGTTGTATTCATTCTTTCCGATTATATACGTTAAGAAAGCGGCATTAGATCATTATTAAAGTTCAAAACTGAAATTCCTTGATGGTCCTTATCATTCTTTTCCCTTCTCTAATCATTTCTTGGATAATCCTCAATAGAAAATCCTGTCCATCTACACCCAGTTCTCAACCTCCTGTCTCATCACTTTTACAGCTTCATAGCCCTCGGCCAGTACGAGGAGGCGGCAAAAATACTCTACAAGCGCACCGATCTGCCATCACTGGCACTCGCCGTCGAGCTGGCGCACCAAAGCGGCAACGAAACGCTCGCGACGACCATCAGCTATCGCTACGACGTGCTGCAAGCGCAGGAGGCGGCGCGTAGCAACGGCGGGGGCGATGGCAGTGGCGATACGCCACTGCCGACGCGCGCCGAGCTGGAGGTGGCGCGGGCGCGCATCGCCACCAACGGCAGTGGCGATGGTGATGATATTGATAAGAACGGCGATAGCGGTAATAACATAGATGCCAACGGCACGCTGGAGCACTGTAGCAAGATGCAGGATGGCAGCGGCGATGCGAGAGAGGAGAAGACTGGTAGCTTCGATAATAAAGTCGTCGATGTTGGTGATAATCACGCCCAAGATGTTGGCGATAACCTCGAGGAAGTCACCGCCGACGTTGTCAATTAGATGAAGATACCACAGCGACTGATGACGGAAGTATTTTTTAGTTTGTTGCATTTTATCAGGATCGACATTTTCATTTTTTTATAAATTATTCAACAGAATTCAGCAAAATTGTTCCTGCTGAATTATGAGTTTAGTTATTCAAGAAACAGAATTTTCTCTCGATTTTCTTACGTCATTTTCGTATTCCTACGAAATTTGTTTTTGTTTTTCCTTTCATATTGTATCATTTTTTATTGCGTTACGAAATTGGAACGAATATTTTTGTAAGTATGTTGTTTGTTACACAATGAGAGAATATGGCCAAACAAATGATGTTTTTTTTCGCTTGAGATATTGCGTCGATTTTGCCTTTCCAGCCCTCCTCAATTGCAACGAGTTGCAATTTTTTGCGCTTCTCTTTAGAAACTGGGTGGATATAGAAGGTGTGCGGGACAAGGTTCACCTTTATTCATGGGATTTGTAGGCGTAGATCGATTTCCCTATAAAGGTGTAATCCGTGCAAGGGTCGACTGCGCGAGCGGCGGCTTCGTAGGGCGTGCGATATATATTTCCAGACTCGACGCCGGTGAGGAGGATCCGGCCGCTTAAATTTTGAAATTAAGGCCGAATGGCGTTCGGGATGGGTTACTATAAATTCTAATTTTAGACAGGTTAGTTTGGTGGTTTATGGAATCGTGAGCAAAAATTAAGAGCTTATTATTTCTTAGGACATTATTTTAATATGATCGTGGATTATGGACAAATTTATTGGTTATTGGGTTAGCAATGTTGGATCGTTCTAATTCGATCCTAACTTTGGGCATTGAAGCATTAATCTGCAATTAGTTTTTAATGATTATTCTGTTATAAACGATTAGGTTTGCATAATCTAATAAATTTGGTCCGATATGGTTAGGCATGTCGAATTACTTTTTTTCTAGACGAATTATGATTAGGCTGTGATTTAGTTGCCACGAATTTTCCTAAAATTAAAAAATGTCTGATTCGAGTTTCAAATAATTTCAAGAAATGATAATTATAACCGGGAGCGTTATTTATTGATTGAATTGATTTATTCAACAACCTTTATTAAATAACCAATTTTCAAACGTTTTTCTTTCCTCAAAGCCTTGGTTTTCACGACGGTAACCTAAATATCTCGAAAATTACCGGTATGTTCGATGACTACCTAGCGCAAGATCCCGGGTTCCATTCCCGGCAAATATCGAGCAAAATCCACTTTTCTAATCAATCGCATTAGTCTAATATGACTAATTACACTGAAAATGATCGAAGTAGTCGCTGCACTCAACCGAGGAAGTTATTTGAGGTCATAGTATACATTATTATTTAGTCCTGTGGATTTTTCGGATCGGTTTTAGCTAGAACTATTTTCCTTGAAAATCCTTGCCTTTATGTTAAAAAAAAGTTGTACTTTGCAAAATTGCTATGACCAAAACTCGATTATGGTATCTTTTCAATCCTTGCGGTTTTTGTGTCAGATAATTTTTGATCCGATTTTGCAAATAGTTTCTCTTAAAAGTCCGAAAAAAATCCTTCTAGGTGTTAATTCCCCCTAAAAGACTGAAATCGTTTTAAGTCAAGTTGTGGCAAATTTGTTTGGTTATTCCAGTCTGGGAATAGAGAAACTCGAAGTACTATCAGAGCTATTTTATTTGTTTTCTCAAGAACACGTGTAATAAACATGGTGTAATAAGGAGATCACTTCGTAGACGCAATACCCAGAGGGGTTAATAATTTTAAAAGTAGATTACCTCCTAGTTCAGCTTAGTTTCATTTATACAGTGAAACCTGCCAAATGCGGAAGCCGAAAGGGATGAAATGTTTGTGTATAGCGAAATATTTACGTGGGTACATAATGGAGGTTACCATATATGGACGATGGGGTCTTTGCCCCCCTCCTGCAATCTTAAAATTTTGTTCCTTGGTCGATATTGTTCCAACGCGACCTATAAAATACCAAGAACAGAAAGTGGATAGTCCTGTGACTTTCCGAATATGAACATTATCAAGGTTATTAAGAGTGTTTATTAAGAAAAGTTTTAATCAAATTTGTGAATAAATATTGTGTGGTTAGAACATATTACTATGAGGTTAAGTAATTTATTCACTGTTCCCAAGGAAACTAGAGGTAATAAAAATATCACGTCGTGAAAAGTATTCCCAAAGAGGTTAATTACGGAAAAACTAGGTTACATCCACAAGGGGATAACTATCTATGTTTAACCTAGAAGTCAACGAGTCTCAACTTTTCCTTACATTCTTTAAAAAACTTTAATCAAACAATAAAGTACATTGAATCTCAATTTTTGTACTTTTCCACGGTGTTTTGTGCAATTTCAACAGTATTAGAGCAAAATTGGACAATTGGATTAAATTATCCATCCGTAAATTGAAAGGATAATTTGCCTTCATTTTGTGTTACTGTCGAGTGAATTCGACCATAAAACAACGTTAATATTCCTTAAAATAAATGCAACACTATGTTGCATCGTAAATTGTACGAATGGGGTAATATTACAAAACGAGAAATTATCGATGTTGAAATAAGTCCCAATCACTTCTTGGACTGAAAGTCGACTTTGGCGATGTATTAGTCGTGTGGGTGCAATGCGATATTTTCGAAATTGGGGTCAAAAGGACCGAAATCCGAAGTTTTTGGCCCCTCTTTTCCAATCTCATTCGGCCTCACTCTGGTTGTATCTGTTTGGTTACGCCACTGTTTACTACAATGTGACGTTAGGGCAGTGGAAGGACATCGGCGACGGCGGTGTGACGGCGGGGGTAGGGGCGCGGTGGCGTGTGCGCGCCCACACTCCCCTCTATCTGTTGGTGCCGCCGCCACCGACCACCACCATCGGATCGATGGCGTCGCCAGGCAACGTCCTTCGTACTACGAGTCATCACACACATCCACTCGTGAATTGCGATTCAGAGCCAACGGTGGCAGTGGCGGGCGGCAGTGGTGGTGGGTGCCTTGGTGGCGGCGCGTACAATTCATACCCATCACGCCACTCCGCACTTACTATCACCGTCACCGCGCCAATACCAGCACTCGTGCTGCATTTTCAAATACGTGCTGCATTTTAATTGACTTGAAATGAATGACATGCGCCACTTCCAACGATAGATAGAACGCGTTACAGATAGCACGAGGATGAGTGTTTACTCCCTACAAATATTGCTTGCATGATTTTTGGGTAATGGGCTATTTGTTTTTCGTTCTCGTTGTTTACAAAACAGGTTATATATTCGTTGCTTCTTGTTCTAGGTTAAATACATTTCTGGACGACATAACCTATAATATTTTACATCTTGAGCCCTATATTACACCATGTTTTCTGTATTAAAAATATCTATAAATTCAATAGGTAAATTGAGATGCATTTTTATGAGGAAATAAGCACCTGGTTGTAAATATGAAATTAAGTTATTTATTAATATAGGTATTTCTCATAAAGTATCAACAAATCATGAAAATGTAACCTAGGGAAGACCAAAATTATATTCATGTCTTTTGACATCAATTAATTTAGTATCTAAAGGAGTAAGAGCTTCGTATATTGAATTTCGATGGATATAAGAACGTTAATTTTCTACGAAATTCCTGTAGCCATTACTCTGTGGTATTAATAACATTATGGAACATTATTAGTAGACAAATGTGTTTTAAAAATAGGTTTTAACGAAAAAGAATGTTAAGAAGTAAAAAAAGTGAAGCATAATATATTTCCATTCATTTCATTTGACAAAATGTCTTCGGGCCAAGGAAGCCTCAGGTGATTTATAATTTTATTTAAATTTTTGGAAAATGACTAAACAAAAGTAAAGGATTCCAGACAATTCAATTGAGAAGTATTTTGAGGTTCTGTTAGATGCGCCTAGATTGAAGAATTAATTTTTAGGAATTTAGTATTTTGTAGAATTTCTACAATAAAACAAATACTAATTGTAAGAAATGCCTAAAACTGAGTAACATATTCAGTTCTACGTAAATTTTAGTATATTACAATTGTAGATGACCCAATCATCACCGAACTCCCTTTAATCTTAGAATTTACCCTTTTTGGGAAAAGAAGATCCTCCACATTTCTCTAGACCAGGGATCAGCAATCAATCTTTTGAGTCGAAACAATGGATAGCTTTTAGAGGGACACAATTATATGTGTTAATATGTATATAGGGTGGTGCCCACGAGCTATAGTTTCACATCCCTCATGGGCTCCACGAGCTGCTGGTACCCGACCAGTGTTCTAGACTAGTGTTTTCTAGGTTTCACGGAAAGGTGAGGGGGGTCCCGGGCGTATCACGAATAGAGGTTTCACTGTAATTTATTTCGAGTTGTTATACAAGTTTATTTGTAGTTATGGAAATTCACTGAACCAGATGAAAGGTTTCCTTACATTTGCAAGTGAGAAATATTTTAAGGCTACGTTATGGATCCCTGTCTCTATCTACATTGACAATTTAATTTTCTGCTATTTAATATTCTGTAAAATATTTACAATAGAACATGAAACTAACAATGCGCAACATATTCAGTTCTCCGTGAATTTTAGTAAATTACAAATGTAGATGATGCAATCATTTCACTAAATTATTCTATTTACTAAATTTATTCGTGGAATTTATGGAATATATTGTTTAAAAAGAATAAACAAAATTGTACTCCTATACATAACTCCGGACTAGTTCTTCCTAAAGTATGTTCCCCTGAAAGATGCTGAAACAAGGTCTCATTGTCAGATAATAATAAAAATATTGGAAAACATTTGTGTCTTCAAAAGGGGCTGAAATGTTTGAGGAAAGAATTTGTAGGTTATTAAGAATTTTGGGTTATATATTACAAGCATTTAATTCCTAACCTAACACATTCTTCCCCAGCTAAAGCCACGCATTATACCCAACCCTAGAATGAATATAAATGTTTCTAAACAATGGCAGCGAATATAAAAGAGCAAAACAACATCCATTAATTGCCATAAATCAAGCCGAATATTTGAATCGCGGTGGCGAGGATAAATCGCCTGCGAATGTGACCCAATGACCACGGGCCCTAAACAAAGCATATGCTTGCCCCAATAGACGTGGAATGTCTGAAATTAATATGGCGCGCGCGTGTGTGCATTGCGAAAAGCCACCGGCGCAGAAATTGGAAATGCCGCCGTCCGCGAAGGCGGCTTGCTGCGGTCCCCGACTGGCCACGTATTGTTTCCAAATATGCAAAATATTTCCTTGCATTGGCACGCCGGGCCTCCTTAAGCCCCCCTCCGAAAAGCTTTCGCAGTCCGATAAATAATGCCGCCATTATAAATCGGTTGTGTTGTGAATTTTTCTCTTCCTTCCCTCCTGCCGCTGTGGTATTTCCCAGGACGAGAGCGCCAAGACGTCCGACGACTGACTTAGCTAAGCAAAATTTAATAAATTCACTAACCTTATAAAAGTGCTGCCTCATTCTTCGCGGCGAGTCGGCAATTCCACTGCGTTTTCTCCTCACCCTCGGTGACTTCCTTTTTCCTCCTGTCTGTGTGTATGGGTGGTGGTTCTGCGTGCTGTTCATGCTGTTGTGCGGCTTGAAGGAAGACGCCGAGGTATTCTGTAGTCTCATTCTTCTAGAGATAGGATGCGATCAAGTGGAAACTGAAAACGGGAAACTGGATCCGAGCAGGGTCCACGCCATCAGAGCGGAAGTACGCCGTGGATGGCATGGATCTTGTTAAATATTCTCTTCTCGGACATTACGCTGGTTTAAATCAGGGCAAGCGATGCAGTAAATGCGAAAAATATGATAGGTTTTGTTGTAGGTTGGTTTAAAAATTTGGCATTCCTCTATTAGTCCTCTATTTGATTAGCTTTACTAATATTTTGTTCTTGGTGTTTGTAATCTTCAAGTTTTTAAAATGTTTTATGTTATGTTCTGTTAGTAAGTTTATTATATCCATTAAAGTTATAACCATTATTGTATACCGTTCCTCAACTTAACTTATCGGTGAACCGAATTTAACGCAACACTACAAAACGAATTTAATGGGTTTAACGTATACATCTATGTTATGTTTAAGCGAAAATAAATATATAATTATTAATTTTAATCATCCCTAAACGGATTTGTATATGAAATAATGTAAAATTATTTAATAATAATTCATATATTGTATTGTCTATTGACCATAAAGGTCTTTCCAAAGTGTTACATATCAGCACTTGTCAAAATCAAAAATCAACATTTTGAGTTGTTTGGAGAGTTAAGTAAAAATAATTTCTTGAAAAATTAAAAATTATTTTTGAGCTAATTAGCAAAAAGTTAATCACACATTTAATCATAAATCATACATTGAATATAAGAGAGTCGGTAATAAGTTAGTTCAGTAATTTCTTATTCACCAGCTTACAAAAAAGCGTTTCAATAGTTTGGCCAACGTATTTTCTCTGGGGCTTTGTAGTTTCCAGTGTTAAAAATTGTATTAAGATTTGTTTTATTCTATTTTCGCTTCTAGTATGTACATTTTACTCCCGAGACTTCGCTTCAAAGAGAATATATTTGACTGACTTTGCATTCTAGTGCAATTTCGCATGCCTTTGTTATAATAAAATGTAGCTTATGCTTCTTACAATTAACCTAAAATATATATACGCCTTTACTCAAGAGCTCTTAAACGGATAAAACAGCATAATATTTTTTCAGAACATGGTTTAATCAAGCATAATCAAACCCCAAGTTTACCATATTTACCCTTAATATAATTTTATGTATATTACATTGTCTTATGTAATGTGCCCTAACCTATAAATATAACCTAATAGCACTTAGCGTGTCATATTTCAACTTAACCTATTCTGAGCGCATCGAGGCTTACTAAATACCACAAGTTGATTGAGTTTATCTTATATAATGATAGGTTATATCAGTTATAAGTTATAATGACCTAATTATTATTATAAACACTTAAATGCGACACACTAAGAAGTAAATTGCACCTATCTCGTATGGAGTACAAAAGTTACTCAACTCAAATGAGATGTCTTCTATTTTGGCTTTGCAGTATGCTTCACGGCCGGCCGAGAGTTGCTCACCTCTGTTTCATAATATGTTTGGCTAAGTGTGTTACCAAACATAAATAAAACGGAATTTCGGGGCACAAAACGCGGGGTTTAAGAGGCATTGGTCTAAACGATAATTAGAAATTATAATTCCTTGAAAATCATATTTTGAAAATTTACAAAATTATAAAATCTTAATATAATCATTAGGTTTTTTCTACGTATACGAAATTTTAATATTAATAGGATATTAATAAATTTGATGCGCAGCGATGCAGAATAAAATCAATTCACCCTGAAAATTAATAATAAATACATTTCATAATATTTTCCTCTGCCAGCCCAGCGTCGATGCTCCAAAAAATCAAATAATACGCAATATGAGCAATATTTTCCTATTCATCAAGCGTGCATTTGAATAAGGAACTTAAACGTACACTATCAGCACCCTTCTTCCCTCCTTACGACACAGTCCTCCAACCACGCTTCCGGCAATTTGTAATTTCGATTGCAGTGTTGCGAAATAATAATATCAAGCGCGCCGATTTGATGAGAGTTTGATGGATGACGCCAGCTTTTGTTGTATCGGTGCGGCGGCAGCGGTGGCGGTGGTAGTGGCAAGCTGCCACCCTTCCGCCAAGCCAGGCTACGCAAACCCCTCACACAACCACCACCTTCTACCGCCTCCACCACCAACATACACGTAGTCGAAGACGCAACTCCTTCGAAGACAGGAGCAAGAGTAGGAACACGGTAAGTGTGTATCAAGAAAGAGCGGGAACGAAGGTGCAGTGCCCTGCTGAAAGCACTCATGCACAGTCTGAACTCCCAACGAAGAGTTGAGCTTTTGCGTAACGTGTTAGAGAAAGATGGCTGTAAAGGGTTGTAAGAGGAGAGGGAGAGGATAAGGAGAGGTTTGTAAGAGGAATGAGGCCTTGTAGAGTGTGCATGGTGGGAAACAGGCTGCACGCCTGCGCAGACCTGCTACGGCTAGGTGGAGCCAGGCGCTTCAGTCGCGCGCAACACCCATTCGCAGTGAGTTCGAGTGCGCGTACCGTGTGTTGTAGTGCCCTTCTCGCTATCTTGCGTGCTTCTGCAACGAGCAGCCAGTAACCAGATATACGAATATACCCAGAGTGCGAGAGTGCATTTATCTCAGCCGGTCGGTCGCGTTTCGCGTGCGTAGCGTTGGTATTCCGAAGGGGGCGGCTAGACGAACGCCGGGCGAATCGATCGCGTTGCGTTTTTCGGGTGTTTGCAATCTTGGACGGCCGACGGCGATCATGTTGCGCTCGACGGCGTTGTGGTGGCTGTGTGCCGTTGGGATTTTAAGCAATACACAGGTGAGTGAGAGATGTGAGATTCTCCGACTTGCGACGCGCCCGCGCAGCGATGACCTAATCGTCAACATACAACAGCACAACAGACGCGCGGTCATCGCTGAAATATTTCCGTGTGTCGCACATGCTGTCTGTGCCTACGCTTGATCTTCTACCACCTAGGAGATCTAGCAGGAGGCATGCAAGAATCGCAGCCGGAGTAGAGATTGTAAACCGGTGTGTGTGTGTCTTCTGGCTAATGTATTTTCACGCCCGTGGAAGTGGTCGTGCATAAATAACGTTTATTTTTATGAATGAAGCAACAAACTAGAGAAGAGAGTAGACAGGTCTACCTCCAGACATAGCTCTTCTCCTTCGTTAGCCCACAACGAAGGAGAAGAGCTGGTTTTCTTCGGCAGATGGTTGTTGGATAGGCGGGTGGGCGCGGGATTGAAACACGTCGCGACGGATGTTTATAATGCAGATTGAGATTGAAGGTGTGTGAGCTTGTTCACCACCGTGATCTTGTTTCGTTTAATCTCTGCCATCTCTCATGTTTCATGCCTGTTCAGGCGGGTAATAAGTGTCAGGAAGATTGCCATAAGACCTTTTGCGTTTAGGTTCATTAAAGCTTAGAATAACTTTATTTTAAGTACATAAATCTGATTTTATACCATCAAGAAATTTACATCCAATAATTTTCGAATTCGTTTTCCTGCTCTTTGAATTGGTTTCCTTTGTTTTTTTTTATAGTTTTTTTGTTTGTTTTCAAATGAACTAGAAAATTATAACTAAATTATAATCAAGTTTGAAGTATAGCTTTTAAAGCATTGTTGACAGTTTTATTAGATGCGGTAATGATTTTTAAAATGAAAAGTTTTGACATTTCGATGTTTTGAGTGGTTTTTAAACTTTTTAATTCATAGTTGGACTAGGACTATTTGAAACTAAGAGGGTTGTTAACAATTATTGAAAATTGTTCACCGATAAAAGTTTTAATAGGGTGGTTTTCGATCTGTTTCATGTACTTTGTAAAATGGTTTTTATTGAAATAAGTTCAATAAATAATTTCAATGAAAACTTTGAGGTTAGCTTTGGCTCTATAGAAATTCGCAAATATAAATCAGACTAATTTCTTATTCTTCTCTCAAATAAGGGTACAATTTCAAAATACCCAGGCTTTTTACGTGTTCAAAAGTCTCATCAACTTTGTTTTGTGTGTCAACTATACATTAGTTGAACTCAGTTGATTCGTTGAAATTTACAATTGATTGTACTTGTTCCATATATTTCCTTGGTTTTCCATCAATAAGACATAATCTGTACAAGCGTATAAACAACTGTATAAGATTATGTACTCTTTTTCAACTTAGCTTTCCCTCTTAACAATCAAAAACAAATTTAAGGAGTTGCCTAGTTTTCCTTAAGTTAAACATAGGGAAATGAGCTTGGACATTAGCTGTCTGGTACGTTGATAGTATTTTGGATGTTTTACTTTTTCCTTGGTAAGGTTATAAATTTGATTTGTCAAAAATATTTCAAAAGCAACGAATAAGCTTGTATTTTTCAAAATTTTATCTATATAAACATTTTTATTTTGGATATTATGCTTTTTTCCAGTTCACTAATGGAACTCCAAATATTTGAAGCAAATTTTCAAATACTGTGAGGTCAAAATGTTGGATAATTGAAAGCAATCAATCGTCAGCCAGTCTCCATCCACACAACATAATAAAATCGTCAGCCAATGAACAAACCATAAATCATTCATCAATAGTTCGATAATTTTAATTCCGCACGGCTAACGTATTTAATGAGATGAATTATTACTACGTGATTCATTGTGAAATATTCCATGTTCAATTACTAACGATCGGCAATCGAAGTTTTTAGGCGTCAATAGATGGGATTATCGGCATTAAATAACGCAAAATAACAAGTGCTTAGATTTCACATCAGGGTTTACATTATGATTGTCTTCCAAGCAGTCGTGGGGAAGGAAAATCGACATATTTCGCGTTTCTGCACATTCTGCACAGTTTGTTTGTAACACTCGTTAAAATATAACAAACGCTGCATTAACTCCAGCTAACATGAACATATTTGAAGTAGGTAAATGCGCAGTTGCGCTTCTGAGGCAACGCTTTGTTTGTTGATTCGTTCGGGTTTGAACATTATTAATGGCTGATCGGCTACATAATATGTTACTTGCGATTTGCTTAGTTATTTGATATTAAATTGGTATGGGTTTATTACAATTTCTGTTTGGTACATATATTTGGAATTAATTGAAAATTTGCATAATTGAATTAAGAGGATTTAAAATGTTAAGTTGTTGATATTTGAAGTGTATTGGTTTATATAACATGATTTATTTAATATTTTTGGTGACTTGGCGTTTTACGGACCTCGAAAATTGCAAATTACATTTCGCAAAACTCAAGAATACTAGGCAACTGTATATACCGAAGACTCTTAAGAGGCAGTGCTTCGTTAAAAAAGTCGCCTAGTTTCTCCCATTGCTTAATAGGTTAAACTTAAAGCAGGGATGAGCAACCTGCGGCCCAACGAACATTTGTGCCCAAATGTGCGGGGGTGGGGTCATATTTGGAAGTTTTAGACGTGGATTGAGTTACTTTTTAGTATATTCCTTGGATATCAGCTTTTTGACGTTCTTTTTGAATGTTCTAGATATGTCAGACGATGATGAAACATCGATCAAATCGAAATTCCACAGGGGCGCCATCTATATTTGGGTTTCAGGACTAATTGAGTTCCCAATAATCTGCAGAGATCATTAATACACACGAAATCTCGGACTCATACACCGACTTCAACAGTGATCCTAACCTGTATCCGTGATTTTTTGTTATTGTTAATCTTATCATATCGATGAAAATATTTAAAGGGATAATGATAATGCATATTTAGATCTATCAGTTATTACACCAAATATAATGCAATAATACATAAAAGTATTATAATTGCAATATTAGCAAAAAATCGTTGTTGATCTTAATCTGATTGATTGCAACAAATATCAATGGATTGTGAACTATTTTATAGAACCTAAAATGTGGCCCTAAGGAGAAAAATTGCCAATTTTAAACTTCTCAGAATACTTCTGAGATGGCGGTTACGTCAATGACATGTCAAAACGATATTAACAATTTCGATATTGATATTATGGGAAAAATGAAATTATGGATAAATATCGAAATTTTGAGGCCGATATATCGATATTTTTTTGACATGTCTAGAATGTACCAATGAAATGTCTCACTAGATTTGTATTATTATCATGTTTCAAGCTTTTGGTCCTCATTATCACTTTCATCCACTTCCTTTTCCTCCCAGTCATCAACAAATCTGAACCCAGATGATTCGTTGTAATATATAATCGATAGTATTAGTTCCACGTATTCCCTCAATTATCTCACCATGAAACGTAGTATGACTAAGCATATAAACAACTTCATAAGATTACTTACTCTTTTCCCTCTTAAACTTTAGAGTTTCTATGTCTTTACTCGTTTTATTGAAAAGTAGCTTTTCGAGTTTCCCTTTGATGTCATAACAAATTGTTGGTTAATTTTATCACAGCAAACGACAATTGCAATAAAAATATTGAGTAAATAACGCACAAACGAGTTTGAGTTTGTAGATTGTGTGATGACAATTGTCGAGCAATTTCCGTACTTGCTCATGTTCAATATTTGTTGGCGCTAACATGTTTCCCCACATGATGGGACAAATTGCTTTTTCGTTATTTATTGAACAGGCAAAGTCAAATTTGTACTAAAGTCAACTTTGTAAAGTCAAGATTTTTCCTTTTTGCAAAAAGATTTATTTTCAGATATTTGTCAAGTTCTAACAACTTGATAAAAATACAAAAAGTGCAGTACACAATAATTATTTAACATTCGTATACAGTATACAATTCGATTACAATAAATTCCGGCATTCCCAGACTCGAGGCAAAGTTATCAGACTTTTATTCAAACCAAAACGAATGGAAACCTGTCTGTCTTCCATCTTCTGGAAAGTCGGAGCGAGGGAGATGCTAAGAAAAGCAGCCCTGCATTTTTTCCTCGTCGAGCCTTTGTTGCGTGGATAACGAGACGGAAAAAAACAACAATGTACACACATAAATAAGTGTAACCTTTTTTGCTTCTGTTTCCATTGCTCGCACTGTTACTCAGCGAAGCAAACGTGCGCATATCTATTATTCCTTTGCGTGGGTGGTGTGAGGAGAATAGGGAGGCTCTGCTTGCTCGCCCTGATAAGGGCGGATGATTGAATTGAATTCGCAGCGCATATAAATAAATGTATAAAATACGCTAAAGTGATCGCGGCGATCCGAAAATGGAATAAATGTATTTCAAATAGAAATAGTGTGGGAGCTATACGTATATAGTCCGTATTTCTAAGAATTGTATGCTTGTACGATGGCTGTAATCGAGTACGTAATGCGGGCGATAAATAAAGCTAAGTTATTTCTGGAATTATCAAATTTCGGTCTGTAATGTGCGTCTGTAAATATTACATAAAACTGTTGGTTTTATTGCTGAGTTTCATTACTTCGTTGTGATGACAGTGGTACTAAAATATTGTTTACATAACATGTTAAGGGTATGCGTAGTCTATTATAATGTAATATGGGTTGTCTATCATTTGATATAGGTCGGATTTTTTTTTACATTTTGTTTTATAGCTTTGAATTGAACCTAGGTTGCTAATTTACAATATACAAATCGACCTCTATATGTTTCGTATGCATCCCCAGTCCAGCCTCCCTTCTTCGCTTCTCCTTTACTATCGCGGACACCCTGGCGACCCCCTCCCCTTCTCTCCTAATCGACCCCACGATCACATTCCCTCCCTCTCGCATACCTTCCGCCCATACCTGATTCATTCCCATGCATTTTCCTGCTAAATGCTCCCACGTATCTCACCTCACATAGCACACACACTCTCTGAACTCGTCTCCCATCCATACTTTCCATCTTCTCTCTTCCGAACCACACCTTACACGTGCCAGGGGCATTTTTTCCGTTGCTCCTTTTGCTATGCAGCCAATATATTCCGGTCTCCTCCCCACAGTTTCTATTGCCTGGTATCCTGGGTACCCTGCTAATTTACAATGTTGGTGCTATAGTGGTGATGAGGAACATAAGGTGTTTCAAATTTAGGAGTATAAGGGTTGGGGGATCATATACAAGAATCATTTACTATTGCAAAGATGCCTTTTATTTTTGAACGTCTCTTGCAATTCAAAGTAATGTTTTCATGGGGAGAATAATGCATTTTTCGTAAAGGGAATTATGAAAAGAATTTTTGGAATGTCTAAATTTTGTAATGACTACAAGCGATGTGGTCTTAGCAGTACTTATTTTCTTTAGGGTGTTTTTAGTAGCGATACTTCTATATTTTTACTATTTAGTAGCGTTAGTCACCAATGACTATTTGATCCCCTGACAAATTTTCTAAATTGATTCAATATATGTAATTAGAACATCAATATTTATTAGTTTCTAAAGTATGTTAAATGCTCATCGGCCAATCTATTGTGAACTAATTAGGAAAGTAAAAGTTTACTTACAATTAGCTTAGCTTAGCTCGTGCAGATGGTGAAGAAATAGTCCGTTAAGAAAAGTATTGGAACCTAAAGTCTCGAGATTTTCGAAACGTATCAAATTTGGAATAAGTAGCATGGAAAAATTAAAAATCAAAGTTCAGTTACTAAATTATTATTCGTCTATCAACTTTACGGAGGGTAAATGATGGAAAATTTTCCACCGCATTTTGGTAACAACTGCCAAAAGCCAATCAAATTTGAAATTAACTCAATTTAACCATATCGAAATTTCACATAATCAATGATGGAATAAACCCCTAATGAGGCCAATAATGAACGCATGCTTAAACTGTGCATGCGTTCTACATTAATGTGTCGCAAATTTCCGCATCAACACAGTGGCCTTCCCGCCGCACCAGACGCATCATCAGCGTCATCATCGGCATTGTTTGTCGCTCGATTAACAATTCATGGCGAGAGCGTTATCGATTCCTATTTAGTTAGCGCCTCACAGGAGGACAGCGCGCGAACAAACGGCGTAAATTCGTTCGACACGAACAACGCGTACGCACTCTTTAGTACACTCTATTTCTGGCGTGAAATTGACTTGAAGTTCAAGTAAGAAACATGCGAAACGCGAACGAATCGACGCGTACAGAAGCGCACTTGCTTGCTCTGCTACGTATGGCAGATAGAATTTATAGAAATCAGCTTAGCGACTGTTTCGTTTCGCGCACTCCGCTCCGCCCGCCCATCATTAATCATCCCGAACATGAGCTGCCGGAATAATGCATTCAGCGGAGATTTGGGGCATTCAGCAAATATTAATTTGAATATGGGCATGGTGATTATGCAAGGAGTGACTTTACGCGAGGCCCAAAATGTATGCCAAACAAACAAGTTTCATAATTAATAATCACGGGGGGGGGGGGTAAATGAGGAGGCGTATAATTAGCCGAAACTAGTTAATGTTGGTGCGATTCTGTCAGATGTATGAAATTTTCCTGATTAACATTTATTTCGATTTTAATTGTTAATATTTGATAATTGGAAGAAAACTTGGTAATTTTCAATATTTGCTAATATTTTCAATAATTTCTAATTAGATACGCTTTAGTAAATTGTTAATTTTAACTCGATTTTGTGTTTAATTTGCATTTTCATCAGCATTTCAATGTTAAACGTAGGTTGTATTTTCGGTTTCATGCATTTTAAGCTCCTTTTTTTCATGTTAATTTTCATTTTTGAAAAAACGTTCTTATGTTTTAGCCTATTGCCGCGCGTACCTTTGCTCTTTTATCATGTAAATATAATTTAAATATATAAAATTAATTTACATTTTTTATTGCCATTGCTGTTGTTTTTCTTCAGAATTTGATAAACATCGCTTTTACGGGAGGGTAGAGAAGCACAAAAGAGGGAACAAAATAAGAACGAAAGCGAATTTTTGTCAGTTTATAGCGTAAACACATAAATTAAGTAAATATAGCTTAATCGAAATAGAGCACAGAGGTTTATGGTTTGTTTTAGATATGTATGACCGTTTAATCATATTTTCCCTGAATCGATATTCAAATATCAGTTTGAAATATCGATAATATCTAAATTAGTTTGAAGCACCGCCGCACAGTGGCCAATTGTGCGACAAAATTATTCGCACGGTCCGCTCGCTACGAGCACCTGCTCTTTTCGCAATTTTCAAGGAGTATTTTTCATCAAGATTTTTAATACAAAATATGCATCTATGAAGATGAAACAAACATCAAAATGATGCCGAATTCTTCTACTTTCTAATGGAATAAATTTCAATTCTAGAGGCGTTGATCGCCCTGGATCAATTTAAAAAAGCCACCACAAGCATGCTGTAAAGAATTTGATGCGCGTTTGATGATTTTTGTGCCCTCGTGCTCCTTTATCAATTTTGAAAATATGAAAAAATAGAATTCTTTAAAAGAAAATTACGGATCATTGGCAGCAAAACAGTCTGTTTTTCACGAAATAATGGCAAATAAAGCGCATAAAAGAAACAAGTCGTCGTAAAGGTACGAATAAAACGGTTTACAGCATGTGCATTCGAATGATGCGCCGTACCTGCACCAGCACATGTTTTATGGATAACTTGTTTATGAAACGGAAGTGCAGCACCTGGCGCTTTACACCATTGGCTGTATTTTGTGGCCATTTCTTAGTGCAGTGTAGCTTTAGCGCGACAAACACTCGCAGTTGCTTTGCATAGCACTTGGTTCGCTGCGTTACTCCTTGGCATTTCGTGCGCATCGTTTCGTTACTATCCAAACAGCTCGAAGGTGAGAATCGCGTCCGCCTCTCCAGTTTCCAACCTTTTTGCATCCATTTTTTTAGCGCCTTTGTCCAGACGCAGGTAGTTTAAGGTAGTTGCAAATATGGAGTATTTTTAACTCAAGACATTCTCTCTTCAACGGACTGAGAAAAGAAAAAAGCAACATTTTTCGGGTGGTTTACGTGCCAAACAGCTGGCGTACGACCTGAAATGAAGAGAAGTTCTGGGTAAAGACACATTTCGTGTCTTTGTTGCAACGTTTTTGTGGTCGTGCATCCTGGTAATTTACCTGTGGTTGGTCCGTGTAGGTCTGGTGGGATTTACGGTGCTTATTTTATCGTAAAAAGTGGAGCAGGTGTTTTATTAATAGACTTTTTACTTCACAGTGTGTATTCATATTTCGAAAATTTTACATTTTTTCTGGGAAGTGTAGATGTGATTGGATGTTACGCTGTGATTGTTTACTAGTTTTTATTAGTCGTGGGAATATTTTGGTTTTTTCTTTTCTTAATACTTCTAGTAATGTTTTGGTTACTAATGTATTTTCTTCTATTCCTGTTGTGTAAAATATACATTTCATTATCAATTTTGATTAAGTAAGGGCATACATAACCTACAGTTTTTATATTGCGTTGAAGCATATATAAATGTGTTCACAAGGTCTATGGGCATTTCTCCGGACTATATATAATGTTACTTATAACTAACAATAAGAACAATGATATTCCTATTCAAATGGTGGATATCCCCATTGCAAGAAGCCAAAATCCCAGGAGAATGTATTGTTATTATAATTCGATGCATTTCCACGAAAATACCCTTTGTTTATAAACCATAGACGCCCTTCAGTAAATTAACTGCCACTCAAAACGTTTTTGTTAATCTGAAATCATTGCAACGCACCTAGAAAGTTAATTAGTGACATTTGAGAAATGAACATTCCAAGATATTTTGGATCTTTGAACATGTTACTATTTTAAGATAAAAGTTCATGAACGTTTATCTTCCTTATATGGTTTACTTTTGTCCTTAACAATTACTTCAATCTTTGCCTTGTATACCTTATATTTTTGAATTCAGAAAACAATTATATGAAAAAAAAGTATGATAGCGAATATAAACGTTGATGGAAGACATTTAAAACGTATTGCAACAAGCCAAGAACTCCAAGAAAAGGTATTATTATCTAAATCACATTCCTTTCCCCGAAAATACCCTCTTATCCTACCAATTTCCCACCAAGATAAGGGAAAATATGAAATATCTCCGTAAAATCGCTTAATACACCGTCGTGCAGGCGGGAAAACCCCGGAGAAACGACATGTTATTACAAAAGGGTATTGTATACGAGGCTTTTAAAAACTTTTAAATGTCAGTGGCACATGGTATTAAACTGCAGCCTCGAAAAGTTCGGAAACTTATATAGTTATACTTCCGACATAGTCCTTTAACAAGTCCGTCGTTTGGTTCTCTTTTTGCCACTCCCTCCTTTCGTATACTTTAATGTTGCCAGTCCGAAGAATGACAAAAGGTGCACAAATCTACGCCGTAAAATTCCATCATGGTAACGATTTTTCCTTTCTGTTTGCGGCATGAGAGACATGTATCATATTACAAACTGTGCCAGTGTTAGCACGCAATAAAGGGAATATTTATTTTATTATCAGACCTATATAAATTCTGGTTTCAGATACAGTGATATAGGAATAAGACTTGGATACTGGGAAAAACGTGGAAATGTTCGGTGGCGTGTGCGGTTAATTCACACACGTTAGGTGTAATTGCGTGCGTACGTTTTTTTTTTTTTTCTGGAAAGTTTCAGTACACCTTCGTGTTTCTGTTGGCTGGTTGGGAAAAATAAAACAGAAAATGGGAATATTTATGCAAAACGGTATTTGTTACCGGTTTTATTGCGTTGTTATGAATGTTTTTGCATTTCATAAGTTGGGAGAGTGTTTTGTTATGATAATGTATTTTTTTTTGCTTAAATAACTATTTTTTTAATAGAATAACAGAATTTCTTGTATTAGTTTAAATTAAATGTAAATAGAGAAATATATTATATTAATAATATATTGTGCAATAAGTATGGAATGCTACGACTTCTCACGAGTATGACAAATTACAACACGAGCTGAATGCGATGACGTAGACTCTTAATTTGTGAGAAAAGAGGATATTGTACAACAAGCATGGAATGCTAGTAATTACTTGCGGGTATGATAAGTCATGCGAGTGAAAAATGTATTTCTTTTACGCTTATTACATATGAAAATAGTAATGAGAACATTTAATTTTCTGGTATCGACGAGTTTGCTGTCAAAAATTGCAGGTTATAAAATTACTAAACGGAAAGGCAAAGTCTCATGTGCAATGGTGCTCGCCGTGCACGCTGCTATGTATTACTATGAACATGTTACCGCACTGGCTTGCATTTTGGCATGGGTCGAAACTCAGCATTTTCATTTTTATAGTTACATATTTTACTTAAAAGTATAAATGTATGGATGCAGACAGCAGCAGCATAACGTCCTTTTTAAAATTCCCGCCATTAACCATATCGCATGTCTGTGACCTTCACATTTAGTGATCGGATTTTTTTTTACTTCGGTCTCAAATTTTCTTTATATTTGTTGTTGTCGTAGTTCTTCGGGCAGCAATGACCACGTGAGACCTTCCCCGTCAAATTTTCTAGATTACGCTTAAAATATTCGTATGGTTTTCATTTATTACAGAGTATAAAGCTACTTTCAAGTATAAATGTACGGATGCAGAGCGCAGCAGCATAACGTCCTTTTTAAAATTCCCGCCATTAACCATATCGCATGTCTGCTACCTTCACATTTAGTGATCGGAACCTATGTGCAACCAATATCAGAGATGACGATTTTTTTAAACTTCGGTCTCAAAATTTCTTTATATTTGTTGAGAGACTTCTCCGTCAAATTTTCTAGATTACGCTTAGAACTTCCGTATGGTTTTCATTTATTACAGAGTATAAAGCTACATATCACGAAAGATAATGACATTGACTATTTGTAAGCATGTAGGTGAAAGTGTTGAAGTTGCTCCTTCATTTCGTATATTAGCCAATATTTTTTTATTTAATCAACAACCTTTTTCTACCACTGGTGGTGTAAGGGATTAGTAACTTTCTCCCGGCCTGATCCGGACTCGCTACTGATGGTATTGTTCTTAACTCTTGTGCATATGGGTTTTTTTCCGGGGACCGATTCGCGTTCTTACCGCGAAGTCAGGAGTTCGCAGCCGCTTGTTGAGTAGGGAGACCCTTCCAACACCCTTCCAACGCGTAGCTACGTCCGACGTTGCTTAACTGCAGTGATCTAACGAGTACCCAGCTCCACAACGCGACAAGCCGTCGCTATTAGTCAATATTTTAAGTTTTTAAGTTTAAGTTATTTTAAGACGATATTAATTTATAAATACCTTGCGTTATTCCTATTATATTATCACAACTAATATTATCACATCAGCTTTCTCTACTTACAATTAGACAATATCGGCTTGACTTTCAACACTAAGAAAACTAGGCAAATTCACAAACTTAGCAGTTAATCTCATAGCAATAAGAAACAATCTAATTGTAGCAAATCCCATTGAAATTTATTGGACATCTCATACCTATAAAGAAATTACAACCCAATAACTTTCTTCCCTTACCTTTCTATATCATCCTATTTTTTATATAAACTTTAGCCGTTATTATACATCAAATTGTTCCCTACCTAAAAATATACCAAATAAAATCGAGCCTAATACAGGAATATCATTCGCAATAATTCATTCGGCTGCTATCCGCCCAGCTTCCATCCATTCCGGGTGCGAGTAAATTATACCGAAGCCAGGCTTTTTTCATCTTTATTTCACGTCGCTGAGCGTTTGTTCTGTCCCATTTTTCATTCCTTCCAGGTCGGCGGGCGTGTGCTTTCCCTTTGAGGCGGCGGCAGGTTCGTCTCATTCGCAGCGTTTTCTCTGTCTTTGGCCCCCGGGTTCATTTCTTTGCGTGGCGGCACACGCCTGAAGGTGGACGAGGGCAGCATCGATACGATATTCTTCGCGTTGCTGTGAAGATGTGATCTCTTTCGATTGAGGGAGCGAGGGTCTTTCCTTTCGATTTTTCTTTTCTCTATTTTCCCTTCGATTCTATTTCGTTCCTTGCTTTGTCTACACAGGCCAGCACAGTGCCTTGTGTTACCGTTTCTATACTCGCTTTTCGATAAGAATGATATTGATGCTTTTATTATGGATGTAGGTGGTGGTAGTGGTAGTAGTCGTACCTAGTTGATGGCGAAATGGCAGAAGGCCATGTACGTAGGTGGAAAGGTTGAGCTCTGATCGACTTTCGTAGGGGTAGATAGGCATGGTCAGAACTGTGATAAGAAGTATTTTCTGAAAAGTAACATTAGTTTTGAAAATAGACATTTATCAAATGGCGGAATGATTTCTAGACTTTTATTTTTGTTTATTTATGGTTCAAGGGTTTTTCTTCTGCTCCATGTTTAGACATTTTGTCTGTTTAACGTAAAAGTAACTGGGGTAAAGTTAGTTTTGATTATCGTGACATACAAATTATTATAAAATTAAACTTAATTACTTTCTTTAAGGTTAGGAAAATAACAACTACTGATATTTTGTCTTAGTTATGGAAAATGTCTAGTTCAAGCCACCACCTTGAACGATCTGACATGATGGATAGGTGTATCCAGTACAGAAACATAGGATTATTTTACATTATGATGATTGACTTCGTTAAAGCATAAATTCCATTGACTTATACATTTATTTATTCGGGGATTTGTGTTTATTTAAAGTTAATATTCTTAAATTAGTCTTCGTGTTTAATAAATCGTTATAAATTCTTAGTTTTATCAGTTATTGTCTAGGTTTATTTATAGGTTTAGATGATATAAAAAAAGAATTACTTGTAACGGTGATCAAAATAGTATATAGTATAATGAGCAAGGAATGCTACTCATTTCTCAAGAGTATGATAAATTGTTGAATATTTATACGAGTGAGAACTGAGCATCCCGTGCGGATTGTGCTCTTCAGTTTTCTGATGCGCACAATGGTGCTCGTCGCGCAACTATGTCATTATGAACACATTTCCTCACTGGCTCCTAGAACTACGTGTTCTGCATGCACGAGAGTAAATTTATTTACTTACAGGCATTTGATTCCGTTCTTCCGGATTTGTCCTTAACTGGTGGTTGTCTCGATTAGACTGAGTCTGCTGAACGAAACAAGAAAACAAATATTTTGGAAAATACTCGATCCTGGAAAATCGATCAAGGAACCGATTTTCAAGGCTAGGTTACTATCGCAACGTGCATTCCGGGCCCATATATTTTATGTTCGAAAAAAGGTCAATTCGCTTTGGCATATTCGCGTCCTGTTCTCCTCGTCCACTTCCTCATGAAACCGGCAGTATCATCGCCGAAACGACGTCGATGCTGTGGTTTCGACAGAAAGTGCCCCAACCAACACGTTTACCAATCCGTAAATTCCCAACTTGCGCATAACTACGATCCTCGTTGAACTTCGTCTCGCAAAACCTTTTCCCTCGCCTGGCGAAAAAGCAACACGCCGTTATTTATTATTTATATGAACTTCTGTTGGCTGTCTAAACGAGTGTGACCTTTTTTTGACTGCATTACTCCCTTCTCACTGCACCTCGTGAATGCGTCGCGCAAAGGGGTGCAAAGTGTGCAAATATATGCTAATCAATGTTTTTCCTTTGTTGCAGGTAAGGAGAGAGAGTTCATTATCATTCGTAATACGCCAGCTGTGAGTGCACTGCGTGCGCCGCCGACGACAAGTTCGCTAATTATACGCGAATCCGAACTGGAAGAATGTCTTGTCGGGGGCGCACGTGGGGGAGGTTCGCCGTAATGAGGTTGGGAATTGTGCACAGCACGAGTGGACAAGCGGCAGCGATCTGGCGCGATCCATTTCGAGCTGGGTGGGTATTTGGGGTTCGGGTGTAAGTTGCTAATTTTTTTAATTAACCAACTTTGTTGGGTGGGAGGTGGAGGGACCAAACATAGCGGTTTTTTCAGCGGGAAATATAGAATGGAACTTGGGAAATTAATTAAGATTTTAAAAATTTTTTTGGACAGATTGAAAAGTTTTATCAGACTGGTTTTTGTTTCTAATTTATAAGATACCACCGAAGAACATTAAACATTCATATTTTCTGAAATATTTATTTCGTCATTTTTCTCAAAGTTAAAGGGTTTGTAAGAATATGTTTCGCAATACATAATTTACGGGATAAGATACGTATAAGGAGTTGCCTAGTTTTTTAGTGTTAGTAGTGGATCACTGTGACAATTCGAAAAAAAAAGTCAAAATGACGTTAGAACCGGTGTCAAATCTAAAAATGTAGGCAACTTTATGTTCGTAAATGTGCCTCTTAAGTTAAGTTGTTTTTTTTTCTACCTTTATTGAAAGGTCAAGGATTCTTTTTATATCAACCTAAATATATCCCTCAAATGATTGCATAATTTAAACGATGCTTAACCGACCTTCCAAATTATTTAATCATTTATTAATCCCACCGGCACATCTCTCAATTTCTGCTAATTTACATTTAATGATTTCGTCGGAATTTAAACATGCCATTTGCGAGTGACTCGAATAGTTGCGGAAGTAACCAAAGTATGGTGAAACGTCTGGAAATATTGTCGCCAGAAATGTGCGCATTTCATCCAGCCGCAGCGGGAGTAATTTCAGTTGCCAGGCGTCGCGACGTCCTTGCCAAAGTCACGAACGTCCCTACGTCTTCCAACTTACTCCTTGTATCACTCCGTTGAGACGAACCTGGTGACAATACAGTACGCCTTCACAACTCTACCACTTTTCTCAAATTATTTCCTTTCCGTTTCCATTCTTTGGTATTACTTTCTCGTTTTTGGGCAGGTCGAGTATTAATATATTCAGAATTGTAGCCTTAATTACAAAATACCGAAATTCCCAAGTTATCGGTTTTGTGCCTTGTTCGTTGGATTTCAACATGCAAATGGAAGTACAGACAACTGGCTGTAGGAATGGAAAGTGAGTGGGATGGGATCGGTAACAAGTCGAATTTGTAATGGCTCACAATGCCACCCGCGACTTGCCAATATTTCCTCTCCTGGAGTGGATTCTTTATGATGCGAATAAGAATAAGAACCTCTGGGCTCAATGGTGGGTTGGTTTGGAGGGTTGAGAGGGTTCCAGTGTCTGCTTTTGGTGGCAGATGGTCCATTTCAACATGAAATTACCTTGTATTTCATTCTTACTTCTTTGTCACGCTTGGTCTTTATAGTTGCTTTTTCTTTTCTTGTTGGAAATTAGTTAGAAATTAATTAGGGAATTGTTTTAATCTAGAAAAGTGTCTTTATAGGCGTCTTAACTAATTATTTTTTTGTAATAAAGTTGAGTATTTTCTGAGATAGATAGAGTAAAGAAACAGTTGCTATTTCTTGAGCGTACCTTAGCATGTTAACTATAGTGTAACAGGCTAAGTTACTCTGATGAAGTTTCCTACCCTTCCATGATTTAAGGATTTTTTTCTCAGGTACTGTAATTCAATATGCGTTGAATTTTGAAAAATGAAAAAGCAAAAAGTTTTTGCGAAGTTTATAAAATTTTCATGAATATGACAACAAGTACTTTAAAGAAAATATTTCAATTCCATGTTTTACACAGTTTTAAAGTTACAGTGAATTTTTTATAAAAAAAATCGATTTATAAATACGAAAAATATGTAAATATATTTTTTCTTAAAAAAGGTCATATTCTTGAGAATTTAATTATCTTTAACATGGGCCGTCATTCATCCAAATCGGTCCAATAACATTTTCACAATCATGTACGCAAAATCTACACTACACTACAACTACACTCCGAGAATGAAAATATCCATGAAAATCTTACCAAACACTTTTTGATGAAAACAAAAAGCACTAAAAGCAACCTTGCAGTTATTTAACAACTCACTAAAAGTTTATAACATTTTAAAAGATTTAGTATGATCCTTTGAATGATATTAAAACCATTTTACTGGGTACTAAAAACATTTAAAACATTAAAAATGTAATTAGTGCTCTTCCATGCTTTATTTTAAAGTAAAAACTGGACCTACTTTTTAAAAAGTAATAAAAGCAGAAGCACTCACTTCTTTCTTAGAAATTTATTCTGATCTAGAAGTTTTATCACCATCTACTCGTGTCTCATTTCTCGTTCCCGGGTACTTTCTGCTTCTTAGCCTTCGTGTATTCGGTTGTATTCGCCGAAAATTGGTCAGAAATTAATTAACGGATTGCTTTAATCAGGAAAAGTGTGTTTTACTGTTTGTTATCTTTTGAAAGGCTTCCCTTTCTTCCGAACGCGTTTTTGCTAAATCTTTTAAAACTTGACGAAGCCTATTAAGTGCGCGCTGAAATTATGTATAAAATCGAAAATAATACTGTTTGACACTCAAATAATATCGATGCATCGGCGAATTAATTCCACTTGTTCGCGGTGTCGACACTGTCGAGCCGGGAAACGCGAGCTTTAATATGGAAAATTCCAGAAATCCATCCATTACGCTACGTTAGACGTCGCGTTAGTGCTGCTTCTTTGCACTCTTTCGCGTCGCCCAGATCGGTTCGGTTGAAATTCATTAAAAACAGGATTTATACGCGGCCGCGCGAATTCCTGCGTTGCGTAGCAGCGAGCGAAAAGTGGAATTATAAGACGATCGCGCAGGGTGGCTGGAGGAGGAACAATGAAAGTTTTACGCGCGATGGCAGGCAGGCTCTTCCGTGCTGGGTTTCTTTCGCTGCTCTCGCGCCTCATTTTTGTCGTGTTTCTGGTATCGGCAACCGCACGAAACTCGCATAAATTAAAATAATTTAAATCGAAATAATCTTCTCCCCATTCTAATGGGAATTAAACCATGCCCGGAAAATTAATACACGGTATTAATGCAGCTGCGTGTTTTCATTTGCTCGGTTGGTACGTGCGCTAGGGTTTTCTATTTTCTGCAAGTTTCGTTTCCTACCTAGGAAATGAATACCAAGTGTAAAAAGAGGAAATTCCGGGAAACAAGTGAAATAGAACGGATTTTATTTGTTTTATGAGTATAGGGTAGGTTTCATGGAGTATTTCCAGCATTGATCGCTTTATAATTGAAGTTTTTGTTTTGCGATTTTGGTAGATTGGGTGCGTGAGGATGAGTTTGAGGTAAAGCCAGTGACGAGAGACCCACAGCGAGTGGCAAAATGTGGAGATTTAGGTAAATCCAACGCGCCGCAGCGTGTGTATCTCTAACATTCAAACATTCGGCTGCGTTTGCAGTCGATCAGGACTGGTAGGGTTGGGGTTTGCCAAAAATAACTTTGCGAGCGACTTGAATCAATAATTCAGAAGCGATGCCATTTTGGTTTCGCGAAATTTGAATAATGGATTTTGTTGTACTCTATTGATGGAATTTATGGATTTTCTTATTGGTGTCGTTTTGAATGATAACAGATGAGGTACTTTCATACATAAAAGTATAAAAATTCTACATAGTTGACATTAATCCGATTGAATTATATACTATTGCATATTTCCAATTTTCTAAGCTTTTTGAACTAGTTTTTTTATCATTTAAAGGATACTCTATGTTTTTAAAGGAAATAGAAGATTTTTAGTAGTTGCCACCTTGGCATTTCTTTCAAATAGTAATGATTATTACTTGTCTGCAGTATCTAATGGCTAATGACAAGCGGTGCTAGACATAAAATGAAAAGGCGCATCGTCCTTTCGTTTATCGCCTTGGTTTTTCTAGTAGCAGAAACATGTCACGTATTCATTTTTAATTCCGAGTTTTATAGTTGCCAATTTACGAGGATTTCCCTGATTTAGGTGTCTAGAAGAAGAATGTAAATTACAAAAAGAAGGAATATTAGTAAGATATGAACCGAAACATATTCTAGGGTCAGGCAATTCTTGATTTTGCGACCTGAAATTTATTTCCTCTCCGAACGCTATTTCGAAACATATGGCCAATTCTTTCTAGGGACAACTTGTGACTGGAATTCATTCCTAGAAAACTGACAATGAATACCAGTGTTTTTCTCAGATTCATTTATCCCTTTATTGGATTTTGTATAAAGTCAGACGATATGACGATATACTTATTTCATTTAGTCCAGTTACAAAGAAAGAATGGGTTTGATTTTGTTTCCCCTCAGTACCCCTCAATTTCTGGCTATACAAGAGTGTTGACTGCAATTATCAGGATCTAGTTGCCAGAAAATTAAGTGCTTGTTAGTTTCACCTGTGATTAGAACCATATTTTCTTTGCAGGTTCAGTTACGGCTTAAACCTTATGGTTGCAATTCATTCCGGGTCTGACAAGTAACAGGGAAATGGCAATGAAGACCAGATTTAGTATCTCAAAAACCCTCTGCAGATATTCCATTGAAAAGTAAATGTGGCAGAAAGATGCTGGATTGTTTTTCCCAAGAATGCCGTGAATTTCTCTAGCAAACAGAATATCTTCTGTTCGGACTCATGCTTTATTTCCTCTCGTGGATTGATTGGTTTTAAATAGATTCAAAATGTATTGCGTTATAATGTTGCAATCCAATACCCGTAAGTGCACTATAAAATATTAAACTCTCTAAATAAATCAAATCAGTACTAGAACTAAATTGCAACAGGAGTAATATACTAAATAATAATGAATACAACTCGTTATAATTTAGTTCATTAATAATTCCACGTTATATTCAATATTTTCTGCTGATTTTGTCCATATTTCCTGCAAAACTTTGTTTCGATTTATTCCAGGATGGCGCGTTTTCAGTTTGTTTTCCGGCAAATTCAATTTTCTATTTTTGTATATCCCATACCCATACACCTCCCACAGGCCACCGAAATGTTCTCCCACCCGCCCCGTCGTTCTCCGACTGCCAGGACCCCGCTGCCACCCCCTCCAAAACGTTGTCGAAAATTGGATGGGTTCGCGCGGCGCGCACAAACGCGATTTATAACGAACATAATGCAATATTCCGTCAACGCGCGACGGACGGCCGATATAAAAATACAGCTCAGGTGTTCGCCGAGTTCGGCTGAGCGAATAAAAAGAGAATACATTCACTCGCTTCGTATGTATGTACTTATACCAAGCATTTTCACACACACACACACAAACACACACACACACAAACACACACACACACATTCTGGATGAGTAAATTCGGTATTTTCTAACGCTGACACAAAAAATAAGCGTGCTCCGTGGGTTATGCCCCGGCTAGGTTGGTTTGTTGGACGTTTTTGCAACTATGAATTACGCTATGCGAACGCGCGCTCGCGCAGGCAGTAAATTTCCATTACCGGTTAGAAAACATTTTCGTCGAGTCAGCGCCCATCGCCGCCCCCCACGAGCTGGCCGCGGGCTATATTGCTCTCAAACCCCCCGCCGCGTCGTCATGCCAGTCGCTAACCGCGTGTTTTCTATTCCCGTGCGCCCGTTTTGGCCCATGGCTATAATGCACTATTATGCGGGTGGTTATTTTGTAGTTTATAATATTGCTTGGTCGGTCGGTTTCTAGTTTACTGCGCAATTTGAGCTATTTATTTACGGTTCGTGCTGGATAATGGCGAATTTAATATTTGAATTTCTATTGAGTTGTTTGTACTTTAGAAATTAGTTTTTTTTAAATAATTTAGTATTAATCAAGGAACAACCTTATTTTCCGTATTTTTTGCAAAAAAAAACATATATACCATTTTTCCCAATAAACATCTCTGTACTTGCTTCATATTACCATTTCAGGCGAGTTTAGATAATACTTTCTGGATTTTATAAATGATTTAAAATTTTATGAATTTTTCTTTACCTTTCAGTCGTAACAATAATGAATTGAAGTTAGTATGAATGGCTATTTACTAGACGATTTTAAATGTGTATTATTATTCGAGCTAACTTAAGACAAACAAATATTTATTTAGTTTTGAAATAGTTAAAAGGGAATTATTGCAGTTAAACTTAGTGACCTTTATAAATTTCTTATTTTAGAAAAATAAAAGTAAAAATAAGAGTTTTTGTCAGTCCAGCCAAGTGGCGCAGGAGTATGGTTGATGACTACTGCCCACGAGGTCCCGGGTTCGATTCTCGGTGGGGATGCATAGCAAAGTGAATTCTTCTTATCAATAGTATTAGCCTCTAATATGACTAATTACATTAAACAATAATTGAATAGAGCTAATGACAATAGCAGTCGATGCTCGGTAAATCAAAAAAAAGAGTTTTTGTCGTTAAATCTGCCGATATTACATACTAGGTGAAAAACAACACAAGAAAACTGTCAATTTAGAATTAAATCTCCAAATAAAATTCATTTCTACGATACGCAAACGGTAATAACTTTTTTACCAAGTATATTCAGCACTTGATTTCTTCATAGGTTGATATATAATTTCAAGACGATTTTAAATTTGTATTGTTATTTGAGATAAGCTATGAGTAACTAATTTATATTTAATTTTGAAATATTTAAATGGGAATTATTGCAGTAAATTTCTTATTACAGCAAAATAAAAGTGAAAAGGAAGAGTTTATTATGACAAAGAGATAAAGTACAAGACTACAAGATTCCTTACATTTTAGACTTATAAATCCCCATATAAAAATCATTGCTACGATACAATAATGCTAATCACTTTTCAACCCAGTGTATTAACCACCTGATATATTCATAGGTTGGTAGCTAATTTCAAGATTATTCGAAATGTGGATTTTTATTCGAGATAACTTAAGTTAACACAGTTTTATTAAATTTTCAAACATTTAATGGGAATTATTTCAGTAAAGCTGAATCAGAACACATTCAATCTGCCCTTTTTCCCTTTAACAGTTTATAAACATTTTCTATTGCCTACGCAATAAGAAACAAATGTAAATGTTTCTCTTAATGGATATTGCTTTTAATGACAACCCGAATAAACTGCTTCTTAAGCACATTTTTAATGTTCCACTTCTTTAACGCCTTCTCTTTATTCCTTCCTGACAAATAAATATTAACTCCTCATCCTCATAACAATTATTCGCTCTATTTTCACAAACAAAATAGTTTAAATCACTACAGTTGGAATTACTCAACGTATCCTTGTTTGTTGCCAAAATTGACACACAATGTTTACTTGTGTTCTTCTCAAATTGTCCAGCAATTATCTCCCCAGTTAGAAGCCACTCGAATTCGTTTTTACTCGCCAGATCAGTTCCAGCCAGCCATAAAGCTTTACTACCCAAAGCTGAAACATTTTGGCAATTACCAATTTTAGCTTTAATGGAGAATTAATTACCTGCCTGCTTTTTGCATTGCTTCTTCCAGGGATATTCGTTCAGCTGCTGTTTTTACAGTAGCTAATTGTAAATCTTGTAAAGCACAGTTTTCCATAGCTGCGTACCAGTTAACCTAAAATTAATTACGGTAAACTTCATCAGCAGTAAATTATAATACGCACGTCTAATGTTTGTATGTAATATTCCTTGGTGTCTATCATCGTTAATGAGATAATTGTAATAATTAGTACAATGAATTCAAAAACTTTCATTGTGTCGTTTTTAAGTAGTTTTTTTTTTCATAAATGCTTCTCAGTGCTTCTCAGAGTGTTTGATAGAGACTAAAATGATAAAATGAAAAAGGAATCATTAAAGTATGTCAAATGTCAAAGGCAAATTGTTATCAAACCTATACAACAACGTGTACTCGTAAAGATTATTTTCTATCGGACCGGGCCATCGACCATTCTGGTCCTTCAGCCAAGGGTCAAATACAAAGTGTTTTACAAAATTTAAAAGAAAAGTTGCTCATTCTAACAAAGTAAAAAAATGACAGTAGTGAATAATATCAAAAAGCGTTTTTACATTAGCGATATCAAAGATTGCAAGTGAGAGCCAATAGGAGTTAAGGAATGGGTGTGGGTGATAGATGGTAATACAATGAAGGGAGCGAGTGATTCAAGAAAGTCCGGTTTTTTTTGTTATCCATTTCTGAATCAGTTCTAAATGTCGAGTTGAAATGGGCATGATGTGAAGTTTACAGTAGGTCATTTTTTATGTTATGCAGAGGATTATTAGGGTGACGAATTTTGGAAATACGTCGCAGGGTGGCCCTTTCACCTACTTCCAGATGCTTTTTTGCTATGCTTGAGGCAAACATCATACAGATACATGCATAATCGAGCA
>JAODAC010000696.1:0-39556 GCA_027575185.1 Mimaenictus wilsoni | reverse complement strand
TATATACTATCTTACAAAAAGTAAAGTATATTTATTTGCTTAAAATTTGTAACGAAAATAATAACATAGAATACGAGACTTTGAGAGCAAATATGCAACAGATTGTTGTACCTTTATCCAATAGAAGACAAAGGTCATTTACTACAACAAATTATTATACATTGATTAATAATAGTATTTAATAACCTATAGTACTGTATACGATTTCGGTAGGAAATGATGCAACCTTTGGAAACATTGAAATGTGGTTATATCGCCATATTTTGCCGATATCATTAATGGATAAAATAGTAAATGAATGAAGAAGGGTCAACAAGAGATCTCAGTTCCATTGGCAATGTGGAATACCAGGCCCATATTATGCACAAAGATAAGAGATACGAGTATGGTGTAGTAAAAAAGTGTTGTAAAGGCATATAAAGAAAAATAATAAGTATTCGCAGAAGTCACATGTTCCGAAATGTTCAAATTCACGTCAATATCACCACACAGTTGACAAATTGTGGAGATTATTTAGTTCTTTTATTATTCAATGACAACATGTTTAGAAACTAAAAAGAACGCGTTACTAGTGTATCATAACAATATTTTTCTTTGAGTAGTTGTGATAAGTACGCATTTACAATTTGCACAGAATGACATTGTTTTATGAATGCAATGCGCATGAAAGTACTCACGTAATACGGTGATTATATTTGGTTATCTGACCATGGAAACAGTAAATATACGCATATTCATCTAAAAACATATCACTTTCTTGATAAAGAACTATATGAACTAAAATATACAAATCATATACTACTTCTGCTTATTACCCACCGCATTATTTTTGAAAATGTATGTATATATACTATCTTACAAAAAGTAAAGTATATTTATTTGTTTAAAATTTGTTACGAAAATAATAACATAGAATATGAGACTTTGAGAGCAAATATGCAACAGATTGTTGTACCTTTATCCAATAGAAGACAAAGGTAATTTACTACAACAAATTATTATACATTGATTAATAATAGTATTTAATAACCCATAGTACTGTATACGATTTCGGTAGGAAATGATGCAACCTTTGGAAACATTGAAATGTGATTATATCGCCATATTTTGTCGATATTATTAATGGACAAAAAAATAAATGAATGAAGAAGGGTCGACAAAGAGATCTCAGTTCCATTGGCAATGTGGAATACCAGGCCCATATTATGCGCAAAGAGAAGAGATACGAGTATGGTGTAGTAAAAAAGTGTTGTAAAGGCATATAAAGAAAAATAATAAGTATTCGCAGAAGACACATATTCCGAAATGTTCAAATTCACGGCAATATCACCACACACTCGACAGATTGTGGAGATTATTTATTCCTTTTATCATTCAATGAAAACATGTTTAGAAACTAAAAAGAATGCGTTACTAGGGTATCATAACAATATTTTTCCTTGAGTAGTTGTGATAAGTACGTGTTTACAATTTGCGCAGAATGACATTGTTTTATGAATGGAATGCGCATGAAAATACTCTCGTAATATCACGTTTATCTTTGGTTGTCTAACCATGGAAACAGTAAATATACGCATCTTCATCTAAAAATATATCACTTTCTTGATAAAGAGTTATGTGAACTAAAAATATACATATCAACTATATGTGCATATATATTACCCATCGGATTGAATTTGAAAAGATATCTCAGGAGATTCAGTTCCATTGCAAAGGTGAAGTACCTGGGCCATATTATGCGCAATGAGAAGAGATTCGAGTATGGCGAAGTAAAAAAGTTTCGCAAAGGCATATACAGAAATATAATAAATATTGGCAGAAGTCACCTGTTCAAGAATGTTCAAAGTATGAATGTCTTCGACCTATATGCTCAGACAAGCAATAGACAAAATAATAATAGCAAAACGTCCAAAAACGGTCTATGGTCTATGTGACCACGAGGTCCCGGGTTCAATTCTCGGTGGGGATGCATAGTAACGTGAATTCTTCTTCTTATCAATAGCCCCTATCATTAGCCCCTGATATGACTAATTACATTGAAAAAGAATTGAATAGAGCTAATGACCATAGTAGTCAATGCTCGGTAAACTCAAAATAAAAATAATAATAGCAAATATGGTTGCCAAAATTAGAAAATAATAGGCTCTACATAAAAGAATTATATTCATCACTACTCTGACCAGACGGGGTTCCTAAAATGGCCCGACTTTTAAAAAAATATCTTGTCTCTTGTTGAAGTATCCATAAATCCAACGAAATTATCTATACTTATTAATAATATGCCTTTGTTGAAGTATCAATATCAAAATTAATCAATCTTACCAATACTTTTTGACACCCGTTCAACACAACGTACAACCTTCAGCACTTTTACTGAAAACCTCTACTCATTCCCCCTTTAATATATTAAGGAACTCTATAGAAATGTTGGAAAGGAAAGAATTTATAAATCGCTCTTGAAAAAACAACAATTCCTTGTATATCAATTACAATTCCGAACAAAAAAATATTTTTTCAAATAAAGCATACGTGGTCATAATGCCATAATGTTTGAGTTTTTGGCGTTTCGGTCTAGAAAAGGTCAATCTTTGCAAAACCGACTGATCTTTTCTAGACCACCCATCACTTTAAAATAGTAATTCCATAAAATGATCGATAATGAAAACCGAATCAATGGCCGGGGGTATTGACTGAAGAAAGCCGAGATAATATTACGTCAGACCTCAAACGTAGTGTTAACAACGGGTAATGAGATCGAAGTCTTCATATTACATCCATTGCCCGCCCAACAATTTACACGTTGTAGTTTACAATGTTTAGTCTTCAAATGACAAACACCTAGTACGTTGTAAATGTTTGCAAGTGTGAGATACCTTTATAAATAAAATTGCAAAATAAAAGTACATTTCGAGGTATGGGCGA
Source organism: Mimaenictus wilsoni (assembly GCA_027575185.1). Classification (NCBI taxonomy): domain Eukaryota; kingdom Metazoa; phylum Arthropoda; class Insecta; order Coleoptera; family Staphylinidae; genus Mimaenictus; species Mimaenictus wilsoni. The sequence goes on along the minus strand of JAODAC010000696.1, from coordinate 36,634 downwards.
AATTTGGACCGTGACCTGATTGGCAGTCCTAAAATAGAATTAACAAAGAATATAATTTAATTTCATGTAAATATAGTCAACTTTAAAATATGCATTAATACTGCATATTGTAAACATTGATAATGTTCAACGGCGCACGTGTTACCAAAAGTGACAAGATGCCAACTGTTATTTGTTATTGGTTTGTATATTCTATCATAAAATTGATAATGTTTAGATATAGTGTACTTGACTTGCACATTGATCTATGCCATTAATATCTGGCGGTGTCATAAAATAAGATACATTAAATCGATACGGAAATTTATATTTGCATCTATTGAAACTGGAATTAGGTGTATTAATAAACCGCATGAATGCGTATTATAAATCATTTTTAAAGAAGCAATTAAAGTTATCTTTTATATATTTTAAGATTATGCTTTTGTGTTGTAATGCCGATATATAATGTGAATTAAATACCTGTATACTGTCAGTTATTCTTCAGATCACAAAACACTTCTATTGTTATTTAGCACACATGAGTAAATTTACAATGTAAATTATTTCGATAAACGCCAACGTGTGCTAACATAAATCTTGAATAGTCTAATAACATATTCTTGACGTAAGTTCACGTTGTGGCATTTTAAAAATTATGCATGACATATTACTTGTTACAACCCACATAGCTATTTAAACGAGTAACAAAACCACCCTACAACTATAAATGTTTAAAAATCATCAATCTATCAAAGCTGATTTAAATCATTTAAATTTTATTATATTCGATAAAAACATTAATTCTATAATTGCACGTAAAATGTCGTTAATGCAAAATACGTAGTTATTAATGAATTCACAATCGCAAACGAAGGTTATATTACACGTTATCAATTTTATCAAACACCCTGTTCATCATAACTGACTGGGGAAGGGATAATCATGTTTTATCAGCTCCGGTTATTTCAACACTGACCGACGCAAATCGCGAACGGCGCGCGTTTGACAACCATTTAACGTTATATCTTTTATGCTTTCAGGGCTGAGTCGCATTCGTACGACGACCGCACCGGAGACCGGAACTAAGAACAATTTCTAATATTGTTGATAACTTATAAATATTATTTACTCACTGTAAATAAAAAGTTCCTTCCCGGAATATATCATTTTATATACCTTAATTCCAATTTATCTCTTTAAAAATGGTAAGTTTTTAAACTATATTTATTTTATAAGTGTTTAAATGTTTAACGATCATCATTTTCTTTCCCTTCCCTTGTTTCAACACTACATATTCATCATGTATACCGTTATAATTGCCGATGGCACACGTACAAACATGTTTTTAATAACACGTGTGATAAATATATTAACCTTGAATAATCCGTAAATATTTATATTTTTGCAGCCGGAAAAACCAGCGACGGAGTTAGATACTTTTTTGCCGCAAGATGGGTCAATATCAAATGGAAACAAGTAAGTTCATGTGACATTTAATAATTCTATAAAATATTTCTTCAGCCTAAGTAAGGACGTTCTTTAATCTTCCATAAAGTTCTAGGCCAAATGTGAATGTAATATTTTAAGACAAACTTCAATGTCTGATCTTGAAGTGATATGAAAATTAGTCAAATAAGAGAGCAAGGATTTTTTGTCATGGAATATATCGTGCAAATTTCACATTTCAAGTCAAAATCTATTTATTACCGGATATTAATAGACATATTTGCATTTCAAAAGTTAAATCTTAAAGAACGAGATTTTCATATCAGTACGTTTTAAGGTCCATCCATTGTTGCATTGTTATTCGTATATGAAGCAAAATAAAAAAGATAAAAATACGAATTGGACGCAAATACTACAAAATTGTTTTTACTTTTTCTGAATCTAGTGATCAACTTAAATCTATTTAAATTCCTATTTTGGTCAGACATATATCCTTAGCCTATAACATTTTGTCACTGGGTCCTTTTAGAAATTGTTCTATGAACTTTGAAAACCACTACATTAAGTAATATTATCTACGCAGTTCTCGTTATCTCGCTACAAAACTCAAAATGAAAAAAAGTTTTCAGTTATCTAACTATTGATTAAACTGAAATGTTTGAATTTTGTTGCTTTTTTTCGAAATGTGCAAGTATTAAGTTAACCTTCTCCTTGACACGTGTATATTGCGAATTATAAACTACAACATTAAAAGAACTTGTATAATGTATTAATGCCTGATTTGCAACATTTTCTGCTTAACGTTTTTTTTTGGATTTTGATGACTGAAGATTCTTTTGTGACGAAGCATTAACACTTTTTTTATTATATAGTAAGCACTTAAGTTATGTTAATTTAATTTTACCTGCGAAATTTAGTATCAAAATGGCGTCTGTGGAAACACACATAGTTCCTGTGATATATCTTAATGATGTATCAGTTGATAATAATAGTGAGGATACTAAAGAGTAATGCAAATATTGGTTGATCTTCAAATTCGCAAAACACACCTATCAGTAATAAATGCAAAATACGTAGAAAGAATGTCTAACAATAAGTGAAAATTATTGGCCTTTATCATTGACACCATTGATCTTTTATCCTATTGTATCCTATTTATTAATATTAATTAGGCATTTCGTATTTTACGCAATTCCGTTATTTATATTTTATTGGTTTATATAGATTGTATTGTCAGCAATTTTAATTGAAAATAACTGACCCCGCAATCTTAATGAGATTGACTTTCGTTTTTATACTATACACGACGGAAACGTTGGTTATAAATCCTTTTAATTGTTATGCGCTTATTTCAGATATAAAGTTACCAAAAGTAATCTGGAAAATGGTGCAGTCGGCCCTGATTTTGATCCATTCAAAGCCAGACAACTTGAACATCCCGTTTCGTAAGTAGTGTTTGTCTTTTGTTATTCTTTTATAATGTGTTATTTTTTTATCATCAGTTTAATTATTTATCTTCTCGTTTCTAGTGACTGTGATACATTGACACATTTACTGAAGGCATCTTTAGGTACAGGCATTTTGGCTATGCCCGTGGCATTCATGAGTGCCGGTTTAGTAGTGGGAATTTTTGCTACAATTCTCGTGGCTGTGATTTGCACCCATTGTGCTTATATTTTAGTAAGTATATTAAATTTTCTTGACATTGATGGGCAATACCCACTTATTTTCCCAATTTCTTTCTGCAATCTATTTCCTGTTTATAACACGCTAACTAAACACGTACTGACGTAGTTTCTTATCACAAAATGATAAATTCACGTAATAGACGTGTTTGTATAAAATGTAGATTAGCAGCGGAAGTCCTTGCATCGTTTTGAAAAAATAATACATAAATGTATGCATAAATCCAGAGATTTCCAAACTGAGAGGCGTCTAGGTTTCTTAGGGGAGGCGCGAAAATTTGCAATAATAGCTAGTCCAAAAAATTGAAGTAATACATACCTCATAGAAACCAGAACCAGAACAAATTCCCGAGTTGGCGTATTTTATACATAAAACAGTGCGATAATTCCCACAATAGCTGAAGCAAGTGTTTGAACAGCAACACGTGCTTCAGAGGAATCAGAACCACCAAAAGATATTCGAACTGATTGATTCTATACCTAAGAAAATGCGTCTCCCAATATCAGAAACTAGAATTCACACTTCAGAGGAATCGGAAAGTCCGATCTGGGCGATCTTTGTACTTATATAGTGTGATAAGTCCCTCAATAGCTATAACAAGAAAGGATACATGCTCTAGTAGGAATCGGAACCACTTTAAAATTCTCGTGCTGGCTTATATTATTCCTAAACCCCTGTGATAATTCCCTCAATGGCTGACTCAAATAATTGAACGGCAGTACAGCCTTGGAAAATTACTGAACACGTGTATTGTGGTGACATTACATTATCACGAAAACTAAAAGGCCCTAAGCAATTATTTTCAACAGAGATGGATTAAAGTGCATTACAGAATGGGAGGCACTGCTGAAAAAAGTTTGAAAAGTTTGGTCAATGCAATGCTAATGTATGTATTTCTTTTTGCTCAGATATCGGACCAAAGATATATTTTTTTTTCTCGCATATTATGTTTCAACTTCTCTGCACCTCTCTTCCCAGTTTTCCAACGAAATATCTTTACCCCCTCAAAATTTTCCATAGTTCAACCTCCGTGGTACATTACCTGATCTTTTCTCCTACATTGTTTACAGACTCTTAAAATTTTATTTCAAATTTGATTGAAAGTGTATAATAATTTTAAGTATAGTTAAGTAAGTATAATTATAAATAATTTATAATTACAGGTAGTATGCGCTCACGAATTATATCATAGAGCTGGTAGAACTGAAATGAGTTTTGCAGACATTGCTGAAGAGTGCTGCAGAAGAGGACCAAAATGGAGTCGAAAATTTGGTTACGCACTAAGGTAACAATTTGTGAATCTTACAGTAGAATTGCTAACGAACATGTATTTAACCACTTGCAGATTAATTGTCTTAGTGGGTATCTTCATAACATACTTCACTACATGCAGTTGCTACTCTGTGATTATCGCACGAAATTTTGAACACGTAGCCTCTTATTACCTTGGCTACGAAGTGGAAATCCGAATCATCATCGCGATTCTTATGGTGCCTCTAATTTTCCTGGCATATGTGCCGAATCTTAAATATCTCGCACCCGTCTCAATGGTGGCTAATCTGTTTATGGCAGTTGGATTGGGAATAACATTCTATTACCTTGTTGTTGATATACCATCAATCAGTGAGCGACGCCTGGCTTCACCAATCTCAACCTTCCCTGTCTTCTTTTCGATTACGATATTTGCGATTGAAGCTATTGGAGTCGTAATGCCTCTTGAAAACAACATGGAGACGCCTCAACATTTCGTCGGTTTGTGCGGAGTCCTGAACCAGGGCATGTCGGGTGTCACATTAATATACATTTTCTTGGGATTTCTCGGTTATTTGAAGTACGGCGACGAAACAGAAGGCTCCATTACACTCAATCTACCACCGGGAGATATCGCTGCACAAGCAGTGAAGATTCTCATCGCCTTGGCCGTATTCTGTACATTTGGTCTCCAATTTTACGTTGCCTTAGACATTGTTTGGGTTGGAATTAAGGACAAGTTCCAAAAGCGACCAACGTTGGCTAACTACATATTGCGAACGGTTCTGGTAATCTTGGCTGTAGCAATTGCTATTGCAGTACCAACCATAACACCATTCGTATCACTGATTGGTGCCTTCTGCTTTTCGATACTTGGCCTCCTGTGCCCGGTATTCATCGAAGTAGTTACGTTTTGGGACAAAGGCTTTGGTAAATTTTATTGGAAGATCTGGAAGAATGTTATAGTGTGCATTGCAGGTTTCGGTGCACTCATATTCGGTTCTAAGTCAGCCATTGAAGAGATCATAGCGCTATATTCGAATTAAGTTCCTAATTTTCCCTAGATAAACGGTACAAATTTAATATAGTAGGCGGTAGGAAATTGTTTCGTACAAACGCGACTTATTTCAAATATTTAAACAAACTTGAACGAAAGTGGGAGTGAGACTCACGCAAAGATTTCGCGTTGAAATACCGAAAGTGCACTTACAATTAGAATTTTATTGCGTAAGCATGTAATAAATTTGCATTATTTTATGAAAGCAGTGAAATAGAATTATGATCATTTTAAATTTTATGAATATCGAAATAAGTTTTTGGTAGCTATATAAAAGTTATTTACTATTTTATTACAATTTTCTTACAATTGATTCTAATTTGCTCAACTTGTTGATTGGTTTCTCAATGCTCTAATAATATCTGTATTGATTCATACTTGTGAATGAAATTTTGATTTTAGTATTTTTACAATAAATGATTGTATCAGCAACTATATATTTTATTATAATACTATAATGGTCCTGAGCGGCGGCTTGCCGCGTTGTGCAGCTGAGTGCTCGTTAGATCACTGCAGTTAAGCAACGTCGGACGTAGTTAGGCGTTGGATGGGTGACCACCTGGTCTCCCCACTCAACAAGCAGTTGCAGCGCCGTCCGCGAGCTTCTTTCGCGATAAAAACGCGAATGAGGGTTGGGCGATTCGCTGAAAAACCCATAATAAAAACCAGAGACCGGATCTCGGGCCGGGTGAAAATTACTTACTAATCACTTACACCACTATATGGTAGAAAAAGGTTGTAGAATAAATAAAAACCTATAATGGTTCTGATCATTCCTAATTGGGACATTGCCGTTAACTTTCTCCTTGCCTGATCCAGTACGGATTCTTTGCGTCATTTTGTATTCAGACTCGTTTTGTCAGTCCAAAAAAAAAACAATTGACCCTATTGATCCAAAAAACCTAGTTCAAAGATTATATAATTATGAATACAATCGGCACAAATATCTTCATGTTCATTGATTGAGTGGTTATCGAGAGATTTTCGTTGTCTTCTCCCAAGTTATCTAAACCAAAGTATTTTGTTACAGGGTACCTTCCATAGTCGTATTTGGCGCAAATAATTGTTGATTTTATTAAGACCCTTGATTTAGTGCAGTCTCAGTACAGAATGGTATTATAAGAGTTATAAAATAAAAATAGTTAAAGTACGAAAGTGTAAGTTTGAATCTGGAGAATAAAAATTATTTTAAGTCCTAAAAATGTTATAAATCGAACCGCCAAAAGCAAACTTTTTAATACGAATACTACTACATACCGGCCAAATCTTACAATTAGAAATAAATGTAAAATAATTTCTAATCTACCTACTATCTTTATACATAGATAGAAAGATAGTTAGTATAAAGGTAGACATTAAGAAATCAAATATGCAAAAGAATACAAATATGCAAAAGAATCATTAAACATAGTTTGATTTGATATTTATACTTAAAAGTTGGGTAATTATTAGAAACTATATGATGTAAAGAACGTATTTTCCAACTAATAATTTTAGTTTGTTCATTTTTTTCACATTTCCCCTATTTTTAGCATTATAAATCGTACACCAATCGATTAAGCGTGAAAATTGCTTGAAACTTCTGGAATAGTTTTTCATTTGTTTTCTTAGAACCGATATTTTAACTCATGAAAGTTAAGTGTTGTAACGGTGACGTTTTCACTGTCATAAAAGGCTTGAAATTACTTCTACCAAATATGTCACCTTTCTTTATTCCCAAATACACTTATTCCCATGTACATAAATCATAAACCAATCGATTCAGAATATAATTGTTGCCTACTTGTTTAGAAATCATGTTATATTTCGTTGAAGTTGGGTTTAATAACATCAACAATGCCGATCTGAAAACCCGTCCTAAACATTCCAGTTTTATAGAAGTATAAATACTACACCATTCGATACAGCGTGAAAATTGCTTTAACATCCTGAGACAGTTTTTCATTTGATTACTTACAACCGATATTATAACTCATAGAAATCTAATAACGGCGACGTTGTGACTGTGAGAAAAATATCTTCTATATATCCAATTTTTATTTGCCACATTTCTGTGTATACAAATCATAACTACCGAAACAGTTACTCCGATTAATTGTTTATAGGAAATGTTATTGATTTTTGAAGTTGAGTCCATTTCTGAAGATATATCCAGAGACAAAACATTCACAAACAAAACACATAATTATTTTAATTATTAAAGAACATTATGTTATTCCTAAGTATATGAATATTTTGTAGATTTTCACTAATTTAAATTATATGTGATAACACTATTTATTGGTGCAGTTGTCAGTGTCAGGAATAAATTAGAAGGGGAACAAATTTGCAATTCGTGGTGGGAATAATAAAATATAGTTAATGGAGTCTTCTGTCGGTTGTTGATAAAACATGATTACAATAGTTAGAAACTTTAAGCATTAAGTCTTTAGATGTTTTACTTGTTTACTTAAATTTCGTACAATATGTATTTCTCCTATGCGGCATCATTAGTACCTGATTTTATTACTAGTATTGTACGAAATTTAAATAAACAAGTAAAACATCTAAAGTATTAAGTGACTTAAAGTTTCTAACTATTGGAATTGTGGCGTTTCCCGCTACATTTTGGCATGCTTTAGATTTAGTATTTACATTTCTTCAACTACTTTTCTATACCTCTATTCCCACATCTGTTTCTCCAAAAGTCTCACTAATCAAATGTTCGTCCTAAGCCAACCCAAACTAACCGTTGCATGTTCTTCTTTGACCCGCCAATATTTTCAACCTGAACTGACCTTTTTCTACACCCGAGGCTGCAATGTATTTTCTTTTCCTAGCCTCGTAACTTGGTCTGCTGCTTTCGTACCGTCAACATCTCTTCCACTACCTCGCGATTGTCATTGTATTCTTTGTTGTGTGTTTGTAAACGTTTCGTATCTGCTTGTAATAAACTGTCTATCACTCATATCACTCATAACACTCTACCACTCACAATCAACCGGCACCCTCACATCCACCGAATAATAAAACTTACTAGGGAATCCCAAAATGTGGTAAGATATTATCGGTATTAGTATTAACATCTTACTACATTTTGGGATTCAGCGACAAAAGTGGCACACACATCAATTTGAAACTAATAATTTAAAAACAAAGTTGTGAACAGTCAAATGGGATTAAAAAAAAACGACGTCCAGGATGTCAGATACCTTCAAGGCCACAATGAACAATTGTAGACCGCAATGAACAATGTCTTATTCTCCTATCTGAATTATTTTCCTTATCACAAGACCTTTGAAGTGTTCTTGATTTGCACTAAAAACACTTGTCACTGTTTCATGGCAACCGTGCAATTAATTGTATTAAATCTGTTTACTTCAACCTCAAATCTAAAATAAATAAATTTGAGGGCGTGCACCTGCGAAATATTGATGGAGTTCGTGGAAGACTGCAGAAAGATCTGGTAAATTTGTATTCATAATCGTTATCAATAAACTAACACCATATTTCCGATCAAATTTGGAAAATTGTGCTCGACTCGGGCGTTGCACTATAGACAACCCAAACACCATCCAGCAGTCGTGGGGCAACTGTGTGTTGATAATAAATCAACCCATTCGTGATTTTAATTTTTTCTTTCGTTGCTGATATCAAACAAACTAAACGACGTCTCGTGCGAAAATTAATCGAAATATGTCAAAACAAAGGGAAATCAACAAGAGCAGCTATTGGTCGGGCTATGCGGGCCGCATTATTCTCAACACAGCATCACATCCCATTGAATATGCGAAAGTTTTAATACAGGTTAGTCGCACAGCCTTAGAGAAATTGCTTTATAATTTTGCTAAACTACGTTTCGATTGCAGCTCGGATATGAGCCCATCCCACCAAGACCTTGTACGACGTTTTTTGGAAAGCCTGCTCTAAAATTGCCCAATATTTTCGATTATGGTAAGTGTACTATTCATGTACACATATAAAGATCCTAATTGTCTAAACATACGTTTTTAGTGAAGCATATTAAGAGTGTCGATGGATTTTCTGGCATGTATAAGGGCCTTGTGCCAAAGCTGTGTGGCAATTTGGTTTGTGCCATCACGTCTGAAAAGGTTTTACGAAGGTATGATGGTGATATCAGCAATGATGATGACGACGATCAGCAACAAAATGTCGAAGATCCCAGGGGAAAATTTGTTAAAGATTTGAAACGCGATATTATCAGTCGGACTAGTGCTATCATTGTCAGTCATCCTTTTCATGTGATTACAATCAGGATGATGGCTCAATTTGTTGGGAATGAGAAGAAATATTTGTAAGATCTTTATCCATTCTTTGTGTCCATGTAATTAATACCTGCGTTTATTTTAGGGGATTATTTAGTTCAATTGGGGAAGTATACAAAGAAAATGGTATTCTGGGCTTTTTCTCAGGATTAGTGCCTCGTTTACTGGGGGACATTATCTTTATTCTACTAGCATCTTCTTTGACTTTCACTGTCAACTCCTACGTCTTTGAGGAACCTGATTTACAAATGTACACAAATGCAACTATGTCTGTGAGTATTATATATTGTATATCCATACTTTTATACAGGACATATCTCAATATTAGAAAGAATTACATTTGGTGGTGTTAGAAAAAAGTAAACATACTTCGAAGACGCTAAAATAATATCAATTATGGCCCTAGCCTTTTTTATATATCAGCTACCGATCAATTTATGCAGCGATAGCTGTACTGGTTCAAGGGTTCGAATCTCATGCTATTTAAGAGAGAAACGTATTTAAATGTGCCAAGTCCACTTATTTCCGTGAAAAAATGCGAGTAAACACATCGAGTGATCGATAGTTATAACGGTTCAGAAACTAACATGCAATTTAACTTATTTTCTTGAAAAAAAAAATGCGTGTAAACACATCGAGAGAACGATGACTGCAACGGTTCAAGAATTAATGTGATTTCAGAACATTTGGGAAATAGCGTGAAAAAAAACCTGTTTAGATGTGTTAATTCTCCTTATTTTCGGGAAAGAAATTAGTTTAAGCAAATTGGGAGATCGATAATGTGCGATTTCTGCACTTTTGGCGAATAATCTCACAAATATATAAGAAAAACGTGTTTAGATGTGCTAAATCGATTTATTTTCTTGAAAAAAAGAATGCGTTTAAGCAAATTATCAGATAGCTTCAGGAATTAACTTACGATTTCTTAACTTTCGGGAAATATTCCCTAAAATCTAAGAGAAAACGTTGTTAAATATGTTTGCAGTACTTATTTTCACTGTTTGATAGAGAGTTCGGGAGCAGTAACGTTCGTACAGGGAATTTTTGAAATTTTGGGAAATATGCGCTAACTATGAGAGAAACGCCTGTTTAAGGTAGAGAACTGTATTTTTAACTGTTGGGGAAATACCACTGCAAAACTGCATATTTTTGGAATCAAGACTTATTTATTTGCTTGATAAATTGCAACTTTGAACATTCGCACTTGGTCGGCACACGATCGCGCATGCGCATAGTTTTCGAATTCGAGATAGCACTACTATGATATTTGAATATCTTTTAAGAACATTAAATTGTTACGCACGCTAAATATAATTTGATATTTATTTCAGTTCCTAGCAAGTGCCATTACTTATCCATTCCAAGTAGTGTCCAACTGCATGGCCGTATCCAACTCTGGACTGGCGGCTGGCATGTTACCGATGATGCCAATTTACGCCAACTGGTCTGATTGTTGGTTTGATCTGTCCAACCGCAATCAGCTGAAGCGTGGTTCTAGTCTCCTCATTCGTTACTACACAGGTCCGCAGGTGATTATCAGCGGCCGACCTGTACCACTGCCAAAGAACGACAGTATCAACGTTAGTTATTAATAGACAACCCAGAGTGTACCCTATTTCACCCAAACTCAAGATATTTATAGCATTTCTTACCGTCCCTGTATTGGAGACATATTAAAGAACTTCTACAAGCAACCATGACTTGCTCATCAATTGATGTTTTGATCTCAAGTTGAAACCACGGATAATGTTGCGCAATAAATTTAGCACCGGAACTGAATAAGAATTCTTGATCGATTTCATTCTCTATGTATGTAATGGGCACGTCTCCGTCTTATATATCGTTCATCTTTTGTGTAAATATACTTTTGTTGTTTGATTTTTGAGTATTTCGTTGAACACTTCGTTGGATCACTTATACTACCAAATATATCACTAAATTCTTGTCGATAAATATCTTGTAATGATTGCTAATCATTGAATACCAAACAGGTGTCTCCACGGTGTTGATTTAGTGACTATTAAGTTATTATAACTTATAAATTATTATTCTAATTACAAGATTAGTTCATTATAGCAGCGTTTCCCTACACCGGGTTGCAGACAAGTTCTAGAGAATCGTGGCAAAAATTGTAAAATGACACAAAAATTATTTTACTTGTAATTACTTTATTATAAAATTAGGAATAATCTTCATGCTATTCTATTTTAAAGCAAATAATGTTTCAAAGGAAGTCCGCGTGTTTGGAAAGTTCAAGGCCCCCAATGACTGTTTAATCGAAGGAGAGGTCACAGACAGTACACAGTTCTTTAAATGGCCACCTTATTTATAAGCACATAATTAGCGCATTAATTGGGATCCATGAGGCAAATTGGACTGAATTAACCACCTTGGGTAAGAACCCATCAATTGCTCAGGCAGAAATCATGACTATAGATTTATGGGCCCAGTAATGCCTCAAAAAGCGTTTCAAGAGTAAAAGCATCTACGTCATGACGCATTCTGAAGTGACCATGAAAACCCTTCAATATATGCAGGGCAAGGCATGGCAAAAGTGACATGGAACTGCAAAAAAATGCTAAAAGAATTGGGGCGCGGCGACAAGCTCACTCTGCAGTGAGTGCCCGCGCACCAAGGAAACGCTAAGGCGGCTGCACGGTAATGCGGTATTTTTTTGCTATTTGTTGTGCGCTAGGTTCCGAGTTTAATTCTCGTTGGGGATGCATAGTAAAATTAATTCTTCTTATTGAATAGAACTGTGGTGTTTCCCACCACACTTTGGCATGCGGTAAATTTAGCATTTGTGTTTCTTCAACTACTATTCTATACCACCTATATTCCCACATCTGTTTCTCCAAAATTCCTACTAACCAAATGTTCGTCCTAAGCCAACCCAAACTAACCGTTGTATGCACTGTGTTTTCGTTTCCTAGTCTCGGGACCACAGATCATATCATATGCTCGGGACTTAGTATTCTGCAGTCGTACTGACATCTCTTCTGCGACCTCGCGATTTTTACAGTATTCTTTGTTGTGTGTTTGTAAACTTTTCGTATCTGTCTTGTAATAAACTGTGTATATATCATCAACTCTCTATCACTCATCATCAACCGGCAACCTCACCTCCACAGAACTAATCATAGCAGCCTATGCTCGGTAAACTAAAAAATTTGATCGAACAGATCAGATGTACATTTAATACTTTCCTATGCGGAAGCGGTTGCAACGAATGCGTGAAATTGTGATTCAAATTTCAATATAATCAACATAATCGATTTATTAAAAATGTTTAATATATTAAATTTAATTTTACACCTGAAAAATTACATGAAAATGTAGGCAAATTAATCTTGCAATTAGCTCAGGCATTAAATAATATTATTTTATTAAATAACCATTCATTTCAATTTATATCTATTTATTAAAAAGATTTGAAATCGACAGATTTTCCTATATGTTAACGCAATTCGTCATTATTGATATAAGCCAACATATATCGATCAATACAATTTTGACATTCAATATTATGCCTACGTAACATGTTTCCGGTGTGTTTAAATACTGCCTCCATTTGAATGCAGTCTGATTGAATAATATGTAGATTTCCATATAGACTTGCACAATTTTCCGATAATGTTTCTTTAACAGATTTAGATTCATCCATCTGATTTCCTAGCTCCTGTAAATTACCCCTATTTGTATTATCTGCATCAAGTTCCTCTTTAGTGACCTTAAGATCTTCAATTTGTTTCTTCAAAGCACACATTTTTCTTTGATTATTGAAAATATCATCAGAGACTGAGTCACTGTCAGCGATTAAGTAACAGTATTGAACAATATTTTCGTTCTGTTTTTTAAGAATGTCAAGGATTTGAGTCTGATCTTCCTCTTCTTCAACACATGGCATGACAGTTTCTTTACTTATTGCATCTTTTAACTCTTGGCGTTTCCATAATTTACTCTCGTATGACTTCAGTTTTCGGTATTTTTCATTTTCACGATCCACAAGAGCTCTAAGCATGTCATATTTATTCTTAGCGTCTTTAATTTGTTCAGTCAGCAAATCAGCTTTGGTTTGAATATCATTAAATGTTGCAATCATTTCTTTCTGTTTTTCCTCCTTATCTTCCCAAAATCGAGTGTCTTTTATTAATGCATTTTCTTCGAAATTGAAATCAACAGTAAGTTGTGGTAGTTTTTCATCCACAGCTCGCATTGATGCTGTAATAATATCAGTCGATTGTTTTGCCTCTTCAAATGGTTTTATCATTGTTTGCCCTTCATCGAATAAATCGTGCAAACTAATCAATTGCATTTTATAAGCATGAACTGCTAATAGACGAATAGCGATATACGTGGTCTGGTTGGGTTTGAGAAATTCACCTTGGTACACTTTCACTGGGCTCTTCAGTCGGGTCAGAATAGCATTGACCGTACGGTAAATATCTTCTACCGAATGGCGAACATTTTCGTTTAACGCAATTATATTAATAATATAATTGAAAATGGCGAGTGCGTCTTCCTTTGTCGGACATTTCTGATATCTGCCCATATCGATGTTTAATTTTTGCCCAAGATTTTTAAGAGCTACCGCTTCCATGATATTTTTTCAATTGATTAATAAGTTCAATATTGATAATTTGTTGCTTTCGTTCAATTAAGTAATAATTATTATTACTATTTGTGCGACTGATTGTGAGTTTTGGCGAACAACGGTTATTACCGTTATTACGGTTACAACACAAAATGTCAGTGATTCAAAGTAAGGTTACAATTTCAAAAATGCTAGAGTACCATAAACACTCAAAGCATGGCGCTAGTGGTATTTTTATATCACTGACATCGATATTTGTATCGAAGGAGGAGGTCTTGTCGATATTTTAATTAGGATAAATATAAAAAATTTGCTAATTGCCCCATATACCGCCATGTAAATTTTTCTTGACAAATTTAACTTATAAATAATGGCATCGTTGATTAAATCATATTCTACGGATTATACATTCTCATATTTACACAAAAACTATTACAGAAGTGTTACTTAATACAATTATGCCTATTCCAAGTATATAACATTTATCTGAGAAATAGTTGTGATAAAGATTCACATTTTGACCTTTTATCCTTCCCCATAGCGTCCAACATATTCATTTGCTTTTCGTTAAAAAATAACTTATTTTTGTATTATCATTATTCATAAACTTTGACTTGTAAATAAAGCATTACTGAAGGTAAAAAAGTTCAATGTTAAATAGATCAAGTCAAACCAAAAAGTTTTAAATAAAAATTGGAAGGATGTTATAAGTCAAGGAGATATTTGTTGATTGAGTTGATATTCATCAACATCAACAAATCAAAGTATCTCGAAACCATTCAACAGATAAATTTTAAGTTAGTTTCAATATTGAATACGTCATTGTCAAAGGATTTTTTGTTCATAGTTTTAGTTTTTGTGCCTAAACATTGGAAAATTGAACCTGTTCAAAATGCTAAAATTGGTATATTAAAACTTATGAAATTATGTATATTAACAGCGAATAAAGGTGGCATCCTCCTGAAAAGAAAAAACGAAATCACCAAAATTAAACGAACTATACAATAATATAGGTAGAAATCCATTTAGAATCGTTTAAAATTCGAAATATAGATTTATGTCGTGGTTTAGACCCGAAAAAGGCCATTGTGTATCGGTAGGCTGAAAGACCATTAATTCAGATTATTAAGTCATTAAAATTAAATTATCAGATTAATTCAGTCATTAAATCTATGTGGAGATATATAAATATGGTCAAAAGAAAAATTCTTTCAATTAAGTATATTATTAAACATGTTCCAAGAAATATATCAATGACATGCACAACTTCTTATTTCTTACTACAAAACAAACGTTGCCGATGACGACGTAATGGCATCGTAAATAAACGTATTATTCAATGGTTTATATTGATGTGTTATCAATTTGATAATTTCATGAGCCGCACAACCTGCCAACGTAGATGAAACCGAATGCAGTTCAGCACCACCATAGCGACATACTTCGTGCACTCGTTCATCGCGATAGATTGGTGCACAACCCCATTCCGTAAGCAATTTGCCAATGGTTGATTTTAGTTTAAGAACGTCCGGCTCCACTTGATCGTCAAATTGACCCGGATACACATTGAACTCACTAACAAAACGATCCAAACCACGTAAAATTACATAGTACATTATAAGACTATCTGGATCCTCAAGATATGAACTCATATCAACACTGCTCTTCTGATATTCTTCTGCAATACAAGTGCCCCGCACTACGTATAGTTGATTAGCATGTTTGCAGAATAGTTTCACCTCTGCTTCGGAGATTGCATCGGCGGGCAGATTGAGGTTGCGCAGGATTTGTGTTACTCGACGATGTACAGCTTCGCCTTGTTCCTGTGCCCGCTTTTGGTACAAATGTTGAAGAGCCACGTAGCTATTTGTATCGGCAGCCATATCCGGTAAACTGCCACGTATTGGCAGTTGTCCTTCACTCTGAACGAGTTCACGCAAAGCGGACGTCATTATCCAGAATGTTGGACTCTGCAAAATTGCGCTAGTATAACAAATATATTTGGGACTATTGAAAGTTACTGATGTTACAATAACACAATGTATTGTCAAGTCAAATTTCATGGGAAGCAATCAGGTTCCTTTGTGGAACTGGAGTACGACCCGATGGCCTCTCACCTATCTTGTTTAATTTTGTCTTAAAAAAAAATCAAAGACTGGAAAAATGACTATCACAGACAATCTCTGGTATTCTGGGAAGGCGTCCCTGAAGATAGCCTTCGTGGACGTCATGGTACTCTTTGCTGAGTCCGCGGTGGCGGCAAAACGATTTCAATTAATGTAAAGTTAAGAATGTCGTAACTTCGACTGTAATTCGGCCAAATCCGGCACTAAATGCAGCTTAGTGTCACACACTAAGCAAAGAAAATTGCTCACGAATTTTTTTGGTCCAAAGTAGAAAATCAGTGATTTAAAGAATCACTACAGAATTTTACCGAAATCATCTTGTTTTAAATACAACCAATTAATTTTATACTTACATTCTCAGATAAATGACTGCATTGTTCATCATCAAATATGGCCTGTATGGACGAAGGAATTTTGGTTTGGCCAATCGCTGTGTTCACAAATCCTGCGGCTTCCTTAAAATTCTCCTCCATGTTATAATCATCTCCAAAACTGTTCATTATAGCATCTCGTAACTGACTTTTTTCCTGTCTTGTGTTGGGATAACGTCCATATTGGATATAAAATTTCTTTAAATAGTAATACAGAATAACTAAAGCAGGCACATGGCTTTTCTCCTTCTTGTCCAAAACACTAATGTCAATTTTATCCAAATGTTCTTTCAAACTTGGCCACGGTTGCTCTAATCTTAAGTCAGGATTTTCATTATCTGGATGAGTTTCAATTACTGTGTGCTCTTTTACTTGAAGTCTGATGTAGCCCAAGAATCCAATACTTCTGCATGATATCAGAGGAATGCCTGCTTCCCATAATTGTTTTGACAATGGTATTAACAACCTAAAATATATTCAAATAAAATAAATTTTTAATGTATATAGAAAAAAAAAATACTTTTCTGGTAAGCATGATGCAATCACAACTGTAAAACTTCCCAAGAAATCTCGATTTTGCGCCATTACATTCTCCAAATTTTCGTCGATATAATCTCCAATTACTTCTTGATTTAATTCAATAAGGCTCTGTGTAGCAGCTTGTGCTCTTGATGTGCCAATTGATTCCGCATCTAAAAAGAAACTAAAGAACTGGTGTAAACAACGTTATATTTATATGTGAGTATTTTTACCAAAAGTAGTATTTATACGATTTTAGAAAATGTTAAACTAATGTTTGAGACACCTTAACATAAGGTTGATAATCATTATACCAACTTTGAGCCAATATCTTCTTCTGTAACTTTCTCTCCATCAATTATCGTGAATGCACCAATTCCTGGCAGCACCAAAGACTTCAGGATTTCCGTCCCCAGGCCATTAGCATTGATAAGACACACTTTTGCCGTTTCCAATAACTGTTGGCCATGATCTCCCCATAATCTAAAGAAGTCATTATAGCTTTGTAACAAACAGTCACAAATATAATTAACGAACCTGAGTTGTCGATCATATCTTCTAGCCTTTTCGTTCTGTTCCGGTGACTTGGGAGCTGGAGACGACATGTTATGATTCGTTGCAATTGCTTACAATGCTGATTTTTGTGAAGACAAATCAAGCAATCCAAACTACGATTCAGAATAACTCACAAATATAAATTATAGACATAGAGCTAACACAACTTTGCCACCAGATCATAATTGACGTATGTCGACTAATATCGCTTCAATTTTATAGGTTAGGTATTTCATTTGAATATTTCTCCCTCCCACATTTCTCAAACATTTTAAAAGAAATTACCATCGCTCTTTGTTTCAATTAAAAGTGGTGTTAAAAGTGAAGTACTTGAATGTGAAAAGTGAAGCATCTGTTAAACATTATAAAATGCTTACGCAGTTAAGTGAAACTATCAAGAATCTAAGGAGTTTACACGCTGTTCAATCGTTCAATCGTTACATTTTCATGCATTTCAAAGGTATTATAACAAGATTTTAGTATCTTCGTAGCTTTGCTTCGTAATTACGTAATCATTTTACAGATATTTACGAGAAAACGTCAAATACAATTTTGGAGCTCCCAATTACCTCACAGATTCTACTGATTATTATCATAATTACCGTATTTTTACTTTCCATTATTTATATAAAAATACTCGGACTGCCCTACGATTTGAATAAATTGGTTGCTTTAAATAATGCCGTCACTGTACGTATAATAATTCATAAATTATCCCTTTTTATAGTTACACTTATTCCAGAATAACGATACCTATACAGCCCTGACACTTTTGGATCCGGCATTAATAAACATTTCCTGTGATAGCGATGGATTTACCCCCTTTTTGGTAATGTAACTTATACTACCAGGAATTGTTGTAGTGTCCCGTTAATGATTGAAATCTGCCCTTTCTAGAAAGCGTGCTGGAATGGTAACACAGTTCTGGTAAAAGCAATGCTTCGAATGGGTGCAAATCCGGAAATTAAAACAACCAGACACGAAAACGCTTTTTTCTTGGCAGCTTTTCATTGCATACGAAACATAACGTCGAAAGATGCAACGTGCATTCACACTTTATTTAATGTCGGTGTAGATATTGATGTGCCCAACATGAATGGGCTGACCGCAGTGCAAATGGCCGCCATGTATGGGCACACTCAGCTTGTGTATTGGTTAATTCGGAAAGGTGCTGATATCTACAGAGAACCAACTCCATTACATTTGGCTCAATATCATGGTAAGAGGCTGTAGTTTTTCTATTTTTCGGCCATCTACAAACCCGCTATTACGGTAGCTAAGATGACCAAGTTTTGACAAAAGAAAAGCAGGACATAGGGGTGGGGGAGGTTTGTTGTGCGTTGTGTGATTTGGTACAAGGGTATAAAAAACACAACAAATGTCAATGTTGCATTAGTATCGATAAGAATCGATACTTACCATCGACACTTGTCAGTTTTTGGAAACAAATTTGTTGCAGCGGGACGTCTGGTCAACATATGGGTAGCTCTAACGAAGTGATGTGTAGCCTCTCTTGAAAGTATATTAGAGTAATTTCTACAATTTTTCTCTAATAATTAAGTATGTAGTATCATCTGAAAGCGCATAATGTTGGTGAGTAATATGAGATTCCCCCCAAACACATTTAGACGTGAGGTATCATCTGGAAATGCAAATTTTTGTGAATAATTTGAAACTGAAATCAAAATGCGCACTGAAATATTGATCAGAATAATGCAGCGGGACATATAAACTTTATAGGAAATAATGTATAACGTCACGTACATGGGTCGCTCCAAACAAACAATTATAAAAGGACATATTTTTGTGAATATTTTAGGCCCAAACTCAAATTGTTCATTAAAAATTAACTAGATTTTTTCTGGGTGACCCATAGACACCATAAGAAATTATGTAAATAATTATATATAAAGGGGTTCCCCACAAACAAATAATGAATTGTATGGTATCAACTGAGAAAGCCAAAATTAACCAAAATTAAACAAAATTCACTTCAATATTATAATTACAATAGATAGAATATACTTTAAAGAAACGCTTAAAATTCGAATTTTAGATCGTCATGTGCAATAACCAGCACGACACACATATTGCCACTGAGATATAAGGCTATTCACTAAACACACCTCATATAGATGTCGATATATAGATGTCGGAGATGGGAGTATCGAAACCTAAGTTATCGATATTTTTTTACACTCCTATTTTTTACACAATATAAATTATTACTGAATGCAGCCTTTCATCTTTAAGAGTATCATAACATTACAATATTCGTACGCAATTACAGTTCATTTGATTTAACAATTATTCATGCTTCGATACATAAGTAGAGGTGTTCCTAGAGTGAAATTCTATTTTATATCTCGCTTAAATATTAATTCCTGTGCACAAACATTTTTAGGACTCTGACATAGTGGGCCAATAAAATCTCATTAATGAATTGTTGGTTGTGCATTTTTCGTAGGGTATGGCGATGTTGCATGTTTATTTGATCGGAGAACAAAAACACGCACGAATGGACGACTTCGACCGTTAATATAAAAGAAAACATACTTTCTCATTAAAAGTATTTATTAAAAATATGTGTATGTTATGCCATCTACTGTAATATAAAAGTTAGACTTTAAGCATTCCAAATATTTTCTTCGGTGCACAAGCGGGCAACTGACATGTCTTTTCCTCCATTTCAGTCTCGGCTTCTTCACAGTTTTCGATACAATGCCGCCACCTTATTTCCCTTCCTTTACCACAGGATACACTACATGATGACCAATCCGTCCAGTGGCCCCACTTGATCCCTTTTTTACTTTTAGTATCCGACGATGTTGTGGTCTGCTGAGCCTGTTGTATATTCTGTTTTTGATGTTCCTCGGAATGGTGTTGTTCAGACCGGTTGCCTCCATCTACCTGTTTGCAGATCTCCAGCTTCTTGGACTTTTTATTACCAGAACTAGCACTAGAATCACTTGTTAAGCCTGATGTCATTTGAGATGCCTTTTCATTATTCTCTAATAAGTCAGCACTTGAACGTTTTAAGGATATTTGTGATCGTTTCTCGATCATTTCAATTTGTTCTAAAACCTTAGTTAATAAAGTCTTTATTTCAATATATGACTTGTCTGATCCGCCTTTTAATTTAAATATGGGGGAACTTTTTGGTATATTATCAACTAAATTGTTTTTTGCTGATTGTAGAGTTTCTATTGGTTTAGGAGCAGGTTCGACTATAGTATCGAAAAACCGAGGATCCGATTTTTCATATTGTACATCAGACGGGGTCGTGACACCAATATTTGAAATTGGTTTATCCAATGTCGTATGGTGTTTATTTAAATGCGAGGAATCCTTAATAATGGTCACAGATAATGTTTGCATCAATGGTAATAATATTACAATAACATAAAAATATCTCAACATTAGAAGATAAAATATATATTTGATCAAAAGACAGCAACAGTTTGCTACTGTCCATTATTTGTCATTTTATATTTGTTATTGTCAATTACTGTCAATTTTAGGATATTCGATAAAAATAAACACACAGTTAAAAAAACCCTTTGCGTACTGCACCATATTAAAAATAAAACATCAATATCATTACTTGGAATGCAAATTCAACAAAATGTTGAGAAGGACTCCATTCCCTAGGCCACAGCACTGAGGCACCGCCCATTGTTCAACTCCAACCTAGGTTTAGTAGGTTTTGTACGAGTCAAACTAATAGTAAGTCAGGCATCTTGGGGTCGAGCGGCAAATCCTGATTCTGACGAAAGAAGTAGGCCATAGATCATCCATATGAAGTAGGCTATTACGGTGTATGTCCTAGTTGAGCTTATCTTAACTCAGTTAGTTTTCCCTCAGCTTTGAATACCCTACGTGGCTTCTCTAACATGCCGCTTTCAGTAGGTGACTTGGAAGTGTTACTCATGCCGGCGATGCTCTGGAATGTGTCCCGTCAGTTGCCCCAGACTTTTTTAAAAATGTTAATCATCCATAGTGTCTTTCGAAAATGATTTGGCGGTGTCATTCCCTAGATTTCAATCCGCAGGTCCCACATTCTGCAGCCACAGCTATGACATAGCGGTACGGTCCTGGCCACCCGTTTATAGACTCGGGAATACTTTGCAACGAGTAGATTTTTTCACCGATGATGCCAGTCCTCAGAAGCGACTTGGTAATTGGTAATTTTATTTAAAACCCCATTTTCCGGTCATTTCAGCCCATAATGGCCCATGCTCGCGTACCATTGAATGATAACTCATTGAAATATAGACACGATTCTTCGATAAGATGTTAATTCCAATTCTTGCACAGCCGTGTTCCGGCTACAATCCATTTACCAGGCTTGGTATTCAGGAAGGTCCCATCCACCCAGCCGGTCCAGCTGTGTATTTCAATCTCTTATTGTTACTTTGTATCATAACTTATGTTATAATTTGTAGAATTGTGTAGCAATTTCCCAATTATTAATTTAAATATTTATATATTGCAACGTGACCAATGTTTCTTATAATTAGCTGAGAATATTCTATATAACGTACACTATAAATTCAAAGAAGATTTTATTCAGTATAAAAGTAACTTGAACGAAATTCAGGTACAATATTATTCCTCTTGTCAATGTAAACGTCTTAAACGCTAAAAATAGAATTTACCACAGAATACTGATAACATAAACGACACAGAGAAACAATATGTTAAACGAGAGAAAATACACTTGGTCTGTAAATGTTTGATTATTCTCCCAAGAAAATTACTACTTTTTTCTATCTGCATCCGACTCAAATGTTCGACGTAATATCTAGAATAATGGGTTTCTCCTGCTATACAACGAAACGGATTTCATTTCAGAAATAATTTGGCGGTAAATGTAATTAGTCAATTTAGGCGAGACTGGAAGTAACATTGTAAATACATTCTGCGCACTAGGTTCCACCGCTTACATTATATACGTACACTATTTACAACTGTAATTGTTCTATGTAAAAAATGCGCTTCTTTCATTCGATAAATAGTTATCTCATGGATCAAGTTAAGACTAAATGGCTTGCAATCATGACACAGCTAACGCAGCTGGTCGATTATCAGTGAATAAATCTGTATAAAAAGTACCTGAAAGTGTTGAGTGCAAATCGCATTCTAGGATGTTTGTATGATTCATCGGATGGACGAAACTATAACACCTGATTTCATATTATACGAAATGTTAAGATAAATGTTAAAATAGTAAAATTTCATATTTTTTAGGCAATGATTGAGAGTTCGATGCACAAAAAACTATCCATATTTTCAAATTAGATATAATTTAAAACAACCACTTGTAATGAAATTTGCAATGTTTTATATATCAATTTCGTGATAATATTCGTTGCAATCAATCGGCTCAATGTTGGTAAGATTTCGATGTGATCTTATTAACATAATGGCTGCCAAAAATACAAGTTATTAAATGTTCTTACAATATCATTGATAATGATACGAGAAATTTTACACAAGTTTGTTAGATTAGAATATCAATTGTATTGCTACTTATACGTTATGAGTGCTAATACTCCTCCGTCTACTGGTTGATTTTCTGTTTCTCACATACCCATTAATATCGATTAATTTTGACTAGGATTGTATAGGTTTACGTGTACGTGTCGTCTACGTTGTTTGTTGCTCTGCTTTGAATTATTCATGCCTTTGCACGTGCGTACGTGTACGTGTGTAATATGGATGTGTGGATTAAAATGTGAGCCCGCAGAATTTGTCTTCGACTAATCTAAACGTGTCGTCCAAACTCCTCCAAAAAAATTTCGTATGTCAGTCGGGCAGAGTAGTTTTGGGCCTGCAAACAAAAATCTACCTTATAATTATTACATATACAAGTAAAATAAAGATTCAAATTGTTAACGATTTTTAGCTGGCGAGATGACCGTAAAATTGGCACACTTGATTAATCACCCATATTAATAAATTGCGCAAGATTAAAGAAAAAGCAACTGAAATTCTAAAACGCTTATTATTAATATACTTTTTATTGAATATTTCATTACGAGTTATTATTTTTATGAAATATGTACGTCTAATAATCACATTGAAAGAAAAATAAATCGGCAGATTGTTCTCAGGTTTCTTTTGGTTCACCACATTTTTTTTTTGCTTTGTTTAAATTAAACTAACACATTTTAGAATGTCTTGTAGTCACCGATTGTCGTGTTGTGTGTACACTAGTTTAGCGCAATAGCATAGCGTAATCACTTAATTAACAAGAAAAAAAAAACGCTACGCACAATGATAAAAAAGCAAACATTCTTTTGCCTAGATTTGTTTGGTTGCTTGCATTTTATCTGAAATTTTCTATTCGTAAAAGTTTAATTATTTAGCATAGGCACTTTTTTCGAAGGAATGTTCATTTTTGTATCTAAAAAGTAATGAATGTTTGTTTAGCGTCTCCTTGCATACTATAAAGACCGTCAGCCCGCAAAATTAATGTATAAACTATCGGTGTTTTCCATATTTTACCAGTAGTAAACCTCTTTAATTCATAAACGTCTACTAGATCTACTATAAAACTTGCTAGGTATGAGTATCAAAATGTGTCCTTATGTTTATGTTTTTAGTACGCAAAATGGATTAGTTATAAATCGTATGAAAATATGTTAAATGTTGTAGATATTGATAATTAAGGTATGAATCAGTCGCGTTCTTTTCTCGCCTAAATATTAATCCAAACTGCAACATCAAAAAAATACAGCGATAGCCTGTCACGAAAATGTTTCTATCACAAAATTTACATTATATTCATCTACATTCAGCACACATACACACCGAGAGTGAACAAAAGATGCGAATGGATTTTATAAATACCGTTTAGGTTTAATTTTACGAGATGGCAAGCGGTCTGTTTTTCTCAGTCTTTTCTAATCTTCGAAATAAATTTACAAAAAAAAATCACAATTGAAAGTTGCGATGTTATCAAGATAAAATACTTAATAACACTGAAAGTTCGTACAATTCACCACACAGAAATCAAACGTAAATGCCTAATTTTCCTACTACTATAATTTTGCGGATCTATGTATAGCTGCATAGTGAGAAAATACTATACGAATTTTGTGTGGCTTATGTTTCATTTGGACGATTTAAAAAGCAGTAGTTAGAGTTCCGGTAAACAGACTTGGCAATAGACAACTCTGGAGTACACATTTTCAATTTTCTATAATCTAGCCTGTGAGAGAACCTCTTATACGCACCGTTGGATTATACATTCTAGATCAGCAACGAGCTACGATTGTGAAATATTCACATATTTGAAATGAATGTTCGTTCATTCTTTGAATCAGCATTTAGTAACGAATTTCTCTTATCGGTGTTTCGTCGACCATGGGTCGGAAAAATGTTACGTAAATATAAAATATACATACGTATCCTAATCGACTAAAAACTAATAAATAACTACAATTATGTATTCGTCGTTCCCAAACGGCGTCTAGTGGCGATAAAATGATATAGTGTGCTACCAAAAACAAATGTGAAAAAGCTCTCTTCCCTTATTGTTATTGCGATAAGATTACACAAATATACTATATAAATACGGTGTTAAATATTTTCTCTTGTTAATAAAATTTTTTAACTTTCAACTTGACTCTAATTCAAAAATTTGCGTAGCCCCGTAACGTTTGATATGAAATATAAATACCAATAACAAAAGATTAACATTCGAAAACATATTTTTTGAAACCTCGCTCTCTAATAAAATCAGGCGCTTTCAACTCTATTTTAACAAATTTCGCCGAAATATTCAACTCCGATGACTTGCCTTTAAGAGTGTATCATTCAATTGTATACGTTATACCTCAAGTTGTTGTTTGCTATACGATCTCAGGGTTGTTTTAAGTAACGATTGTTGAGTTTCGCACTCGAATGCTGCCGCGCTCGCGGACTAGGCTTTAAAATAAAAATAGTACGCAAGGAGCCCCCCCGTAATTGCAATGCAACTCGTTACGACAAATGGTTTATATAGAGACCTCTTGAATTGCGTCCACTGCTCGTTGGCCTGTTGGCGCCGCTTCATATCGCGTACTTGCGCCGCTAATTGTTCGTTGCGCTCCATACGTTTACGTTGTCGGAGTTCAGCCGTCGGTGATAAACATCTGAAAATACAAAGATTGTTATCAATGTGTTAGTGTTAGGAACATACGTGGGTCGCAAAGAATGACTTGCAAATTGTTAGTTGGTGGTTAAAAAAAAACATGCAAATGCAACCACGCTGGTACATGCCTGCATTTTGACAATCTAAACCAACTCGGACGATATGTGGAAAACTGTTGGTACATATTAAGACAATACAGCCGGATAAACTTCTCCATTTATATTTATATCTCCTTTAAGAGGAACCTACGCAGCGGCAAAATGAACTAAAATGTTACAATTCAAACTTTGTTCTACACATCATAAAATATCTATTCATGTAGGGATTGATTGTATTTTTCAACCTAGTTTTTCATTTACTCCATAATACTTCAGCCTCAGACTTTTTTATAATAAAAATATTTGGGTGAAAATTATGTAGCATACTTGTATATATTTATCGACAATATAATATTTATGCTACAATATGATTGATAGTAAATTAAATATGCATACCTATCGCTAGATGGTTTATCAGAATCCTCCGATCGTGGACTTTCAGTTCGATTCTGCTCAGTCTCATCCTCTAATTCATCTACACTGCTAACATCCTCCTCTTCTTCATCTCCGGGCACAGTCGGCAAAGGCCCATTAGGGCATGGCTATAAAACACATCCATCATTACACCAGAACACATCAACAACTATTACAGTAATCACCTCTTTTTCGCTATCACTGCCATCATATGTGAAGTCGCTAAGCGAAGTACTGTTGGGTATCGTAGGCAGTGGTCTGTCACCTGCCGCATTCCGTAGACTATCATTACGTGGAGGTGGTAGAGGCGGCGGTTCT
Organism: Mimaenictus wilsoni; assembly: GCA_027575185.1. NCBI lineage: Eukaryota > Metazoa > Arthropoda > Insecta > Coleoptera > Staphylinidae > Mimaenictus > Mimaenictus wilsoni. The sequence continues at coordinate 9,812 of JAODAC010000696.1, read as the reverse complement.
TCCTCATCAGAGCTGTGTGCCTCTGGCACCTCCTCCGTGCTGTTGCAGATAATTTCATCTGCGCCGTGCTCGTTGCAGTTCTAAAACAATAGCCAATCGTTAGCGTCAACTCCAAGCCTAAAAACGGAGGCATATCAGGGACTTTGGGAATTAGTAGGAACGCATTCCTTCGGGTATCTTATGAGTGATTGATGTGAAACATATGATTTATGTGGTGATTCGTGTTACCTCATCATCAACGTTATTCGAGTTTTTCGTCATCAGTTTATTCGCACCTTCAATGATAGCTTGATATGAAAAACGTAATTGTTCTGGTGTTTGAATCAATCCAATTCGATACTGACGCATTTCCAATAGAATTTGTTTGATTTCGATTTCATTCACGCCGAACTGTTCAATCTGAAATTTGAAAGACGATCATCGTGCTAACTTAAAGTAGTCAAAATAAACTTCAGCACTTACCAGAATTAAACACGAATCAACTAAACAAAACGTTCCGGAACGTCCAATGCCGGCGGAACAATGAACAACAGCCGGACCAACGTTTGCATCCAGAACACCAGCTTCACGTACTTTCCGCAAAAACTGCAAAAACGCAGTCGGCGAACTAGGCACACCGAAATCGGGCCATGTGGTATAATGAAATTGAATGATATCGCGCGACTCGCCACTTTCCGTGTCCGTAAGACGAAGCGTTCGAGTAAGGTAGTGCGAGTAATCATGGTATTGTGTATACTCAACACTAAGCCCAACATCGTCCAACCTTAAGAGATGATCCTTGCCCGTTTTCGCCGGCCAATATTGGTAACACTTCTCCTGCTTCTTCTCGATGAGCTTATTCAGCATTAAGACAGCACGGCTACTCTGCTCCCATACCATTAACCAGAAGTGGCTTACTGTATTACAGAGTGGGCCCTGCGTGAGGATGTACGATCGCCCTGCTCTCTCAACTTTTACAATATTCGCGTTGATATAGTTTGTGGGACCCTTATTCAGCACAATCCTGCTATGGTCATATGGCATTACATCACGATAACGGTTCAGAACTTTGTTCTCAGGTTTAATTGATTCGCTGGCTGTGTGAGAATTATTTGCACTCGCCAGGCGAATTTGCTGTGAAATATTCAATCTTTTTAGAAAGATCATACATGTGTGCTTCCACAGAAGGAAAGAATTTCAAGGAAATAAGAGTTTAACCTTTTGAAAATGACTTGCTAATAAATATAACGCATGCTAAAGTTTCTTTGAAGTCGAATGTTTTCTGTTTATAATACTCTTGCCTATATTAATAGTCATAACATGCAAATGTTGTTGAACTAAATTCGCAGGTTAACAAATGTTGTTATTGTTGGTGTGACTCCTGCCAATGCAATGGTAAATTGTTATAAAGTAACAGTAACAGGCCGTCGAATAAAAGGGAGTGAATCACTTGTAATAATTAACGTTGTATCTGGGAAATGCGTAGACGACGCATACCAAAGCTTACGTGGGTGTAATTGGAATGCTGAATCGCATCTTATACCTGATAGAAGACTGCCCATCCATCCTTCTTGTTCAGCTCTCTGAATTCGTCCTCAATGTTGTTGGTAGTGTTGTTCGTCATCGTGGTTGCTGCCGATTTATGTAGGGCGGCGTTCACGCGCTCGGTGGAAGAAGCTTGGTGGTGTTGCTGGTGACCCGGACGACTAGATTACCCTTTCCAAGACCTTGCTGCTTGGGACCGCGCACGCCTCTTCGACGAGGAGCGGCTTGGTTGCAGCAACCTGCGGGCGATCTAACCAATCTACCGACTCGCGCCACTGCCCGTGCAGAGAAAGGATGTGCGCGTTCCACTCGTTTTCGCAGTCCCGTTCGGCCGAATTATGCGTGTAATGCGTTGCGCCGCAAAACTTTCAGCGCGCCATGTTGCAAAGGAGATGCGTCGTCGGCCGACCGAATGTTCGAGCAGGACGCAGTAGTGGACGTCGAGAACTTCCAATGTGTATGTGTCACGGATAGCACGACGAAGGTGAAAGGTACGGTCGCGCTACGTGCGTGAGTGCGACCGAAAGTTTGTGGCAACAGCACACCCGCAAGCTAACGTTTGACACGACAGTGGCGCGCGCGAACTGTAATCAATTCGATAAACGACGATTTGCTGTAGAATCACGGCGATAACGACTGACGTACTACTATCCACAACAAAGTTATGACACATTACTGAACCATGAATGAAATGTCTATTAATTCCTAGAATACATTTCTAAATGATTTTATGCACATAAACTTGCCCGACATTCTAAAGATGCCTGCCTCTGAATGTAATCAAATTTACTTAAGTATTGTAAAGTTAATAGAGAGGGCGCTGTCATCTGGAAGTAGTGTTTTTATTTCGAAAATTGAATTTTCACTTTCCACGAGCATGGAATGTTTTAACGTGTAGTATTTGTTATATTCGTGTGAAATGTGCATTCCATGCGAGTTGTACAGTATACTTTTACGATTATTAAGAGTCAAAATAATAATGAGTTTATTTCGTTTTTTGGTATGGGTGTGTGCCGCGGGTTATCTGGACTGAAAAGAAAAAAACGGTGAAAAGAGAATAATGGCCAGAGCTTGATGTGGATTGGAAGAGGCAGAGAGAAAAATCTGGATGGGAGAAGGGTACAGAAAGTGTTGGCTATGCGGAATAGGATATGATACGCGGGAATACCTGGCGTGGAGGTGTGAATGTGATTGTGGGTGGTTGGGGGTGAGAGGGGATGGGGTGGCTAGCGTCTCGGACATTCTGAAGCAGAATGAAAGAAGAAGGAAGGCTGGACAGTAGAGACATGGAGAGAGAGGTCGTTGACTTTTTTCTCTTCACTGTGGCTGGTAGATTGTGCAGTCATTTTTTTTTTTGATTTTACCGAGCTGCTATGGTCATTAGCTGTATTCAATTCTTTTTTAATGTAATTAGTCATATTAGAGGCTAACACTATTGATAAGAAGAAGAATTCACTTTAATATGCATCCCCACCGAGAATCGAACCCGGGAACTCATGGACAGTGGTCATCGACCATACCTCTGCGCCACTTGGCTGGACAATATATATTTTTTATTGTTTATTTGTTTACTTATAGTTTCCATAAGTTTATTGGTACCTCTGTTATATCTACATAGACTTTAAATAGTAATCTAAAGTAGGTGTTAAAGGGGGAAAGAATATGGTTGCTAATAATAATATTAATGACCTACGGGCAGGAGTTTTTCAGTCGGGGGTGTCACCATGGGTCAGTGAATTACATGCTTCCTATGTTTCAATTCGGGAGCATGTCAATAAATGATCGAAATTCTCGGCATTTATCCGAACCTGAATATCGATATATTCATTCGATATATGGATATCGATTTATTTTTGGCATGCCTACTATGAAGTTTAATTAGAATCATGGGCGGAACTGTGTGAATATATGGAACTGTTTGTATCGTCTATGACTGTATGAGTTCTGTTAGTTAAAGTTAGTTAAATTCCGAAATTAGCTGTGTGTGTATGAAATATTTTGATTGAGAAATCATTTTTACCCAAAGAATGATGTCATTGCACATGTGATTTAAACCATTTTCGAACTATTTGACTCTGAAGGTTCTGGTCTAGTGGGTTCTGATGGTCAAATTTTGCAATAGTGTGTAAATTATGCAATATTAATTGTCACATCATTTTCAATGCTAAATCGGCGTTTTATGAATTGATTTAATAATCGGTTTATTACAGTGCGTTCATGCAGGCGGTTTCGACAAATTTTGTGTTTTAATTTGTTTTGCTGCGACCCTACTAATTTTTTTGCGGATCGCGATCCAGAATTTTGTGAAACGCTATTATAATTTAAAATTGCAGAGAACAATTTCTTCTATGCAACATAGAGCATATTAAAGGGATACAGGAGTGTTAATATATTATAACAAAGGACATACGACCTAGTTTATACTCACCTACTTCTCTAACACATTGGTTGCGCGAAAAAAGTAAGATTCTGACATTGGAGAATCGAGCGTTCTTTCGACGTTATACATACTCTTCTAGAAAATGATTACAAACAGACGTTGCAGAATTTTCAAAATTCGAATATAATCTGTATAACTGTTCTTGTAGTAACCGAAACAACCGAGAACGCCAAAATATAAGGTGCCATCTACAAGAGAAGCAATAACTTCAATATGCGTGTGTGTTACATAGTACAAAGGGCAAATCAGGTCGACTGAAGAATATTCGATTGTTTCAACGAAGAGATGGCAAAAATCGGAAACGACTTTACATTATTACAAGCACACAGTATGAGCACCAGTATGGCATGAGGCCGGCCAACACCAGACAATAAAGAAGTCTCTTCGTAGCGTGCAAAGGCGAGCCTAGGAAAACAGGACAGTGTCCACGCTATCCTTGTGATCGAGGGCGATATCTTGGTGAAATGGGAAATGACTCATAAATACCATTGTACGCATTGAAGACTCCGAATGGTAAGGAAAATGGGACTCCTGCGCAAAAATGGACCCAGAAATTGAACCTATCTATCAGAACATGGATAGATTGCCTACACGGAGAGGTCGACCACCCTACCCAGAAATCTAAAGAAAGCCAATAGTGATGAGCATATCACCTCCTCGCCAACTTACTGAGTGATCCCGCAAATTTGCTAAGCATGCAAATGCTACCCCGAAGTGGCAATCTTAGAGCGCGTCTTAATTTTAGAATTTATACTTAATACATTTCTCTTTTTTAAGTGGAGAAACGTGAAAAATATTAAAGAAATATATACATAAACTCTTATATCTAAAGACATATGTTTAACATCGATGGCGTTCATAATTTCCTTATCTGCGTACACTATCATTGCACCCAGTGCTCCACGTCCAAAGTCACACAATGCCGAAACGAGACCGGAAACGACTGAAACAAAGCGCCAGATCAATTATCAATTACTGGCTTCTCTCTCACCGCGATAGGAACGAACCCCGAAATAAGGGAAAGCTATAAACACTTGCATGTAACTGACATGACCGAGAATAGTATATCAAAGATCATCCGAGATGGGAAAACACATAAAAAGCGTTCAATTAGCAGGTCTATGAAATGATGGAGAGACAGTTGGACGTCACGATCACAGGAACAAAACTCAGGTTAAAAGAAGCCGTACCGCTTTCGGAAAGGAGTAGACTCCCCAGGGAAACATCAAAGATATCGATTTGCATTTTAATGAAAATATTTATTAAACTTATGTTAAGAAGTATTAAGACCTGAATAATGTTTGATAATGATATATTTAAAGACGAATTTTTATTTGAATTTTATCTAGCTAAGTCAATAGACGTAAGTACTTATATAATATGTATTTTCACTGGTTTTACGCATATAAGATGCATTAAACCTTATAATACTTTATAAGTAACCTTGGAGCTGTGGCCTGTAGTTTTGATTTGTTTGGTCTTATGTCAAGTTAAATTTAAATTCACTGATAAGAATGTATTTAATTGAAATCCTTTATTTACAAAGATGCGAAAATGGCGCTTTTATACATTTTATATGAAGCGTGATTACGTGTCTCATGTTGACACTGGACAGACGTGTGTTATTCATGGTTAAATATTATTACTCAGAAATATATTTAGTTTAATAGAGGTGGTATTCCTCTAGAATGATATAATACAGAATACATAGAACAGAATAGAATAAAATAATAGAATACAGATACTCTTAATATCTACGCGTTTAGATTATCGTTAGTATAGATTTAAAAATTGAGCCATGAAATCAAATTTTCCTGAAGGGAATGAACACGTGTGATTAATACTGAGCATTCCAGTTCAGGTCAGTAATGTGTTATTGCGTATTAACAATGACTTTGCGTAAGCACATTGATTCGATAATCTTATAATAAAATTTTATCAATTACCCATGAAACACACCTATGAAACAATGAGAAGGGTCACCCGAACTGTAAATTATTTTAAATGTGTGTATGATGATACGAATTTGGAAATCAAGTCAACAAAGATGAGTGACAACTTCCTGGTATTTTGAGTTTGGGAAGTTCAATTATCTTTAGTCCACAGTGCAATTTTGCGTATTTTGGTTTCACTCGTTGCGTGTTCATTTCAATTATCCACAATGAATATGTATTGTGAGGCATAGGAGTTGTTTTTGATTTTTTTTTGCGAATTTAGTCTGGAATTGTGGTAATATTTATTAAATTATCTAACCATTAGCAAAATATAAGATGGTCAATATTTAAAAGTAGAAATACAATCAACATATATATTTAATTATAAGATAACCTAATAATAAGGGTTATCCAGGGATGGGAGTCCCAAATAGTATATGCTTTATTAAATTAAGGACAGACATATTCATCAATATCCTGCAACGTAATGAAATTTCTTTATTTATATTATAATAAACATAGATAGAAAACAATTATATATGTAATATAATAAATAAATCAATCTTTACGGGCATAACCTCTGCCGGTACATATTGCCCTGCCTCACAATTATTTCATAATATATATTTTTTACAAACATAACCCCAAGCAAACAAAAATTAAACGAAATATAATTTTGATTCGGAGCTCCCTACTGCCCCGCCGCGTAATACCCTGATGACCAAGGACCCACGATCGCAGGCACTCTCTCCCTCATACCTTTCGCCCATTCCTCTCTCAATACCATGCATTTCCATGTTGAGTGCTCCCAAGAATCCCAAAGATCCCCACACTTTCGAAACTGGTCTGCCATACAAATTCATTCTCTTTTTTCCGAACCACCCGTATTCTTGGGAGGGTCACTTTTTTCTGGTGCTTTTTTTCTCTGCAGCCAATATATTCTGGTGAGGAGGAGACACTTTGTATTGCTTGATACCCGAGGTTGCAGGAGCTTCCGCGTATGTGACCCTGATTAATTATTCCTCCACTTTCTGCAGTCTCACCCGTATTACACCTTCCACCGACCCATACCTGCCACACCGCCGTAGCAGATGAAAGCTTGGCTTCCGAAGTATACATCGGGAATTTTTAACTAAACATGTGTGAATAGTGATTTTCATCATTGTTCGCAGTGTTGAAAATCAATTGAGACTTCCGCATCAGCAAAATATAAGAATCCTGAATCCTTTAGGAAATGAAAAAACCTTTACATATGATAAATCTATCGTTGTCGAGTGGATACAATTGGGACGGAAAAGATGGGTGGGATACATCGAACGAATGTGTGATACATGCCCAATAAAAGATCAAGTGGGGAGACCTAAACTGTGATATCTGGACCAAGTTCAAAAACACGCAGCAGAGATTATTGGACGGGGTTGCAGAGTGAAAGTTCGTGTAAGAGGCGAATGTAAGTATACAATTGAGCAGGCCAAAACCCAACGAGGATTGTGGTGTAAGAGATTGGCTTGACAAAATAAACATGACCGAATTGATTCTAATAGATACAATAAACAGTTACAAAAACACATTTCAGAAACAAATGTTTCGTCGACAATCACGGTAACGAGACAAGCTGTATCGTAACGAGATTTCTTTATTTATGCTAATAAACTAAGGCATTACAGTTATGTTTTCTTTATGTTTTTATGTGTTGTATTTTACTGTGATTTATGGTAAATAACATTGTCTAGCTAAATAAATTCTGCTCCAATTTACTTACGCATTCGAGCAGACTTATGAAACCTTACTATATATAACGCACAAAGGATAATCATAATGTACGTACTCTTACATGTGATGTGTTTTGTGTTATTTGCTTATGATCCTGTCAAGGGAATATATTGTTATGGTGGCAATGAAAATGTTTGCCATCCAGCAGACGCCCGTCATAATAAGGCTAGAATATGATATATGTAAGAAAATTGGTAAAAAGATATATATGTCATCAGGTCAAGGAAAACCAACAAACTTATTTCATGAAAATTAGAGATTCGAAATTTGAAAATTGGTAATTCCATCAACTATGCCAACTAACATTTTCAGTGTAATTAAAATTAAGCAAAATCATCATATCGTACAAATGACGAAATAAATTATATACGATACCCTGGATTGCACCCTACTTGGTGCATTTTTCTGCTAACCAGAACAATGGATAAACGTCTGCAATGCGTATGATTAAAATGGACAATATAGACAACACGAATGTCAATTTTCACGCACAGTCATAAATCAAATAATATGCAATTGTTTTCTTCAATTATTGTCCATGTTTAATTGTTGTCTCTTGAAAATACGATTTATTATCGCGCATGTTTACACGGATTCTGTTGTTCCCTGGTTAATGAGGTACATAATTATGGGAAAGAAGAATAGTTACCTTTACGCAGATTTTATCGTTATAAGCATGAACGTCAAGCAACAATCTTATAAAGTGATATTATGTTAAATTTAATGACCTTTTGTAGGTATTTGCCATTAAATATTATCGTTTGAAGCATCTGACGTCGTCCCTTTCTGATACCTACTTTCCATTTCATCTTATCTTCGCATTCATTTGGGCTCTATAACTATATCTTTAATAACTTTGTTGACTTCATTATACCATGATTATTTTGGATGTATTCTCTTCCTCCGTCCTATTGGCAACCACTTTGCCGTGTACTTAGTGATTCCAGAATCTTCTTCCATTTTCACTAAAGTGAGCTGTGATTAATTATTTACGTATTATAAGGGATTAGTGTTCGTATTTCTGCGAATCTGATTCTATCCATTCTACACAATCGGCGTGACTAAATGAACTTCATTCGTTATTATGCTTTTGATCAATGTTAATATATAAATATTAAGATGGCAGCTTATTTCATCTGCGGATACTTAATATTTTGTAAACTTTAATATTTCTATGTTTATGTACGTCTTCCCCCGTACCTGTCCCTTCGTCCCTTCGTTGGTCCCTCATTGGCATGAATTTAGCTCAAGGTCAGGCCGGGGAAGGTGGGAGTCATGGATGCAAATTGATGAGGAGTCTTCCTCCTTAGCACAAAATTGGTATAAGAATTTTTGAATTTCTAGCACTGCGTCAGATACTTAATGTTTGGAGCACCCAAAGAGTTTACTGGTACCACGAAAGTATCAAAACATGCAAAAGGTCTCAAGGGGAAATCCCCAGGTAAAAGTGTCGTCTACTGGGAGCTTCCTATACCGAGGCGACTAGGCACATGCCTAATTTGCTTAATAAATAATTCGCCTTTACCGAACACAATAGTGTCACCTCGGCTTTATTGGAAAGTGTTTAGTTGCAACCTGCCCGTGGTGCATTATCAAACTCGGACAACTTGCCGGAAAATATGTAGACAAATTTAGATCAACTACGGCGAACCTAGCGAACCTTTTTCGGACCTTGTCAATATCAGGGACATCCTGTTTATGGGCGTGAGTAAAATTCGCCCCGAAAAGTATTCCTCTCATTTGGGTTATCTAGCATCGTGGGCCAATCAAAAATTTGCGTGAATTGGGTACATGTCTCCTATACCATCACTGGTCTATAAAATGAAAAAGACCTGGCTTTCCTTTTTCGATTTTCATTTTTTTTCTTACTTTGCACTAGAGCCGTTGTTTTCATACTATCAGGAACCATAAAATGACTTTGCATAGGCTATACAGTTTGTAGGGGATTTCAATTCACCCTGACTTAAGCTATAAGGTTAACAAATAAATTAAGTTTAGGAGACCACTGCTAACGCTGGCTGTTGTGAACGGCGAGGCAAGTTTGGAGCCCTTTTTTGTATTTGACGCCAAATTATCTATATTTAGTCTGGCGTGAAAGAACTTTTGAACTGTTTAGTCTACACCACATGTTTTTCACGTTT
>JAODAC010000685.1:0-39570 GCA_027575185.1 Mimaenictus wilsoni | reverse complement strand
CTAAACAGTTCAAAAGTTCTTTCACGCCAGACTAAATATAGATAATTTGGCGACAAATATAAAAAAGGACTCAAACTTGCCTCGCCGTTCTCAACAACTACAATGTGCAGCGTATTTACAAATCCAACAGAGTGGAAGGTGACTGGCCTTGAGAGAAAGGTACTCAAAGGTACAGCAAAATTGGTCTGATTATATCCGATTATGAATTGACAAATCTATCTGTCAAGTACTGATAGTCTCTCAATAGAATACGTTTTAGGTAAATAATTCTGTTCGGTAATAAAATGTTTAGTAGTTAGCATGGCCTCAAAAGATGTTTATCTCCTTTTGAGTTTAATTTTAGTTTTATATTCAAGTCCAAATGGAGCCTCCAAAATTTTGGGGATCTTTCCAATGCCTTCTAAAAGTCACGACATACTTGCAACGGCTTTATTCAAGGAACTCGCAAACAGAGGGCATGAAGTTACTGTTTTGAGCCCCTACACCATGGAAAACTCCATTGAGAATTACACGGAAATCCATTGGAATTACATACCTCTATTAGGATCAGATTACATGAAAGGCTATTCAAATCCAAAGGGAAATATTTTGGAAAAAATTCGAATGACAATTGAAGCATTTCCCATATTTTTTGAAATTTTACACCGTAATGAAAACATTACAAAATTTGTGAATCGGAACGAAAAGTTTGATCTGTGTATCAATCTTGTTGGATACACAGAGTCGTTTCTTGGAATCTGTCATCATGTAAACGCTACGACCATTGGATTCAACACAATTGGAATGAATATCTTCTTGGCTCCCATGCTTTATAACCCTACCCCATATTCCTATGTACCACATGTTTTCCTACCGTTTAGTGATAATATGAATTTTTTTGAGCGAGTTATTAACACATTAACCTGGTGGACTACAGATAGTCTACTGAAGCTCATACACATTCCTCTACAAGGATACCTCTTGAAAAAATTCTATCCAAAGGCCCCGCCTCTGGAACAACTAGTAGACAACGTGGATTTAGTACTGGCTAATACAAATTACGCAACCGATTCTTTAATCCCACTTGTGCCGAATATTATACCAATCGGGGGATATCACTTGGAAGAGAAGGTACACCTACCTGAAGACCTCCAAACCATCTTGGACACTTCCAAACATGGTGTTATCTATTTCAATCTGGGTACTAATGCAAAAGGAAAATATACCTCTCCCGAGATTTTAAATCAAATAAACCGGGCCTTTTCAAAATTACCCTATGATGTCCTATGGAAGTATGAAGATGAAATGCCGGATAAACCCAAAAATGTACATATATCAAACTGGTTCCCACAACGTCCTATTTTAGCACATTCTAATGTTAAAGTCTTCATGACCCATGCTGGAGGTGGTGGAACAGTTGAGGCAATCTATGGTGGTGTCCCCATGATCTGTATGCCCCATTACGGGGATCAACTTAAGAACTGTGCAGGCAGTGTAGCAAATGGTTACGCTATACACATTGATTTTACTGATATAACCGAGGAAAATTTAATAGAAAGTATCAATGAGATCATTACAAATCCGAGATATAAGGAAGCGATCATGTTAAAATCAGATGTATACAAGAATCAAGCTGTTAGTCCCATGGATAGGGCGGTATTTTGGATAGAACATGCTATCAAACATAAAGGTGCGAAGCACTTGAAGACACGTGCTGGAATGCTTCCATGGTACCAACGGTATTTACTAGATGTATTTCTGCTTTTAGCTGTATTAGCTGTTACTTCTTTTTACATAATTTATCTATTTTTGAGAGTGTGTATTAGATGTGGTAATGGAAAACCAATGGAAAAATATAAACAGATGTAACATACCTATGTAGGTTAACTTTTAAAATTTAACTTATAATTTAAAATAAATAATTGCATTCTGTCGTAATCTGTTTAGGGAATATTGTCTGTTTTATGATGTTGTCTAGGTATTTTCATTATTTTAAGAGAAATCTGAATTATGTGCATTCATTGTAAAATTTAACCCTCTCAAAGCGTAAAACCAAAGTCAATGTAACAAAATTGAATAAAAATTCACTCAATTCACATAACATACTTTATATAATAATAATAAGTAACCTTTATTGGCATTACATCGTACCTTTCATAATTCAATTAAACATTACACTTTAAAATATAACTAAACATTAAATACACTTATTAAATTAAATGAAAATTACAAAACCAACTTAATGAGAAAAAGAAAAAAAAAAACTACATTCCTTCTCGACACCGTCCTATGGGGTTGCCTCCTTCTTCTGCTTCTCGCTCTGCCGTTTTCCTCAGCCACTGCTTTCTTTTCATCAGGACCTTTAATGTTGCCACCACCCTGCCATTCTCTTTCAACCAACCTTACAAACTCTTCTTCATTCCTAACCTCCTGCGCCGATTCCCCTTCCAGCCCTATACATTCATTCGCCATATGGACCCATGTATCCTGGCCCATTCCACCAAGTATACACCTGACATACTGTTCCCCCATCCATACTTTTCTCCCCCGCTCCTTAGACCGGCATCTAGCTCTTGCAACTAGTATTTTTTCTTCCACACTTATTTTCGTGCTTCCTATATACTCTGGTCGTCTGCCAATTGTTTGGATACCACGATATACAGGGTTATAGGTACTCTCACTAATTTTACCATGTCTTTTTTGTTCTTCTGTCTCTTCTTGTCTCCTGCAAACATTTATCTCCAGTGAACCTGCGCAGAGCATACGGTCAATTTCATCTCCTGAAAAGCCTAGAGCCTCATACGATTTCTTCCTCTCTCTCATCCATTCACACCCAGATTTCCTTGCACACCATTCCAAAATATTCTTAACCAGTCTATCGTCCCCCATTCTGCGCAGACATTCCTCATCCCTTGCAATTCTCCATGTACTCTCCCATTTTATCGACATTCTCCCTGCTTCTTGGATTTATATATCTATTCAACTATTAAACTATCAGATTATATGAAAAGCTATTCAAATCCAAAGGGTACTATTACATTTCGAATGACATTTGAAGGACTTCCCAATTTGTATGCTATATTACACAGTAATGAAAAAAACATAAAATTTCTGGAATGGCATAATCTTGCTACTCGGAGTCCTTTCTCTGTAACTGTCATCAGGCAAACGCCCCGACCATTGGATTCAATATTGTAGGGATGAATATCTGTTTGACCCCTATGCTTCTCGACCTTTCACCACATGTTTTCGTACTATCCGGATGGTGGAACATACCGATCATGGGGACACCATTATTGATCCATAGATCAATAGCGGTGTAGTAAACGATTATGCTAATCACATCGATATTACTGATATAACCGAGGAAAATTTAGTAGGAAGTATCAATGAGATCATTACAAATCCGAAATACAAGGATGCGATAATGTTAGCATCAGATGTATATAAGAATCAAGCTCTGGTCCCATTGTTAGTCCCATGGCGGTATATTGGATATAATATGCTATCAAACATAAAGGTGTGAAGCACTTCAAGACAAATGCTGGAATGCCTCCATGCTATCAACGGTATTTAAGTGTGTATTAGATGTTGTTATGGAAAAACAACAGACAAATATAAACAGATGTAACCTACCAAAATTGGTTAATATTGATGTTTCGATAAACGTAGAGGTTAATTTTTTACCTCTAAGGTTAATTTTAAGGTTAATTAGGGAATATTGTTTGTTTTATGATTTTACCTGGATATTTGCATTATATTAAGAGAAATCTGAATTATGTAAATTTTGTTTTAATTTATTTTAAATATTTATTGTAAAATTTTACAGTTTTAAACCATATAACCAAAGTCAATATAACAAAATTGAATAAAAATACATTCAACTCACATAATATACTTTATATATCTACTAAACTATTTAAAAATCCGCAGAATGTGCTTTTATGACATTTGTTGTAGAATATATTTAAAACACGTTATCACATTTGTCCTACGTTTATAGTGGTGTGTTTAATTATTTTGAAGGCCATGCAGTTAACGCCTATAAATACGTGTACTTATAGTTTCCACTTACATAGTCTTCTTTTACTTTTAAACCGATGCAATTCAGGCAAGTTAGTTGCAATTGCATATTTAACCATGATGGTCAAAGTCGTTGTTCCACTATTGATTATATCCACTCTAAGAACTTTAGTCAACAGTGTAAATGTTCTTGGCGTTTTCCCATTTCCCAGTAAATCCCATAGCATTTTGGGTAATTTTCTACTCAAAGGACTGGCAACTCGAGGTCATAACGTCACCATGTTAACAACCCATAAGATTGAAGACTCCACTGATAATTATCGAGAACTATTGATGGATGTTACAAGAGCTCAGAGGATTTACACTAGTACCATTACAAACGCAGCATGGTATATGCCCACTATTATTACTTCCTACAAGGCTTATGCTGCGATATCCGATATCATTTTCGAAGACGATGCAGTTCAAGCATTGATTAATTCCAGCGATAAATATGATGTGGTGATCTACTCTCATATAATGCAACAATCCATGTTGGGATTCTCCCATAGATTTAACGCATCCTCGATGATATTCAGCGTATGTGGAGTTAATCATCCCATGAATCATATAATGGGATCCCCTCAACCTGCCGCATATGTCCCAAATATATTCAGTAGGTTTGGTGAAGAAATGTCATACTTTCAACGAGTACAAAATACATTTCTCAATTTCCTGGGGACACTTTATTTGCTCTTTGTGAATGACCAGAAAGAGCAGAAGCTTGTAAAGAAACACTTTCCGGATGCTCCAAGTTTAAAGGAGCTCCTTGGAAACACCCAGATTGTCTTGGTTAATTCCCATATCAGTTTAGAGCCAATTAGGCCTATCCTACAGAATATGATCCATATTGGAGGATATTATATGGATAATCGTACCCCGTTGCCTTCAAAAGTTGAAACGTTTCTAAACTCTACCAAACGAGGTGTTGTCTACTTTAGTTTTGGTACAAACCTTAAATTCCAACATATGCCCAGGGCTAATATTGACAAATATTTAAAGGCGTTTGAAAAACTACCTTACGATATTTTATGGAAATTGGATGCAAAACCTCCGGGAACACCATCAAATGTTCTTATCATTCCATGGGTTTCTCAACTTTCTGTCCTGGCTCATCACAATGTTAAGGCATTCGTTACTCATGGTGGGAAAGGAGGTCTGAATGAAGCTATCTATTATGGGGTACCACCACTTTTTCTACCTTGCTATGCCGATCAAATTATGAACGCTAGAGATGCTGTGAATGCAGGGATAGGTTTAGATCTACACTTTTATGACTTTACTGTAGAGGAATTTGTTGAATCCGTTAAGAAGTTAATAACGAATCCGGTTTTTAAACAGAATATAATGCAAAGATCTCATCTGCTACGCAATCAAATTGTGCATCCAATGGATTTGGCGGAATACTGGGTTAACTATGTTGCAAAACATCGAAACGCCACATTTTTGCAATCACGAGCTACTAAAATGCCCTGGTTTAAGGTCACATTGTTCGATGTTTTTATTACGTTCTTTTTATTGGCTATTATTGTTGTAATTTTTATGTATTTTTGCATTTCCAAGATATTATTCTTATCTATAACAAATAAGATTAAAGTCGAGTAGACTGTTGGCGTGTAAGCACCATAAACTTCACACAAAAATTATTTATAAAAGGTGTTTACGCAGATACATAAACAGGAGAGCGTAATTACGCTGAGAACATTAACCAAATCGAGATGATAAGAAAACAGATATTAGTGAACAATGGTAGTGTAATATTAATTGGTAAATTTTAGATGTAGTATCTAATCTTGAAATATATTCTATTGGCGAATGTTTATTAATGTGCCATGATGTCGCGGCAATTAGCCATGAGGACTCTTGGTATCGTGACGTCATGCGACAATAGGAGATAAGTCATTAGCTTGTATATTTAGGTTTAGAGTTAGAAAATAAAGTTAGTAGTTATATGGATTTCATCGTGGTTACATCGTACCCTCCTCCATCCCTGCACTCCGCTGTCTTGCTACCAGCGTCACGGACTCGACTTAGATATTGTCGTTGCTCAGTGCAAGAACTTGTGCTCGCGGACCTGCACATCATCTGCAGCGTACGCACATCGAGCATACAAAAGGCTTATTTCAATAATAATCAATTGCAAACTATTTTGTGATGAAACAAGTTTCTACTTTCTTGTTCAAAGCATTTTTTTGTTATCATTATTTTGAACAAAGCAACTAAAAATGTAGTTTTTAATTTCTTTTGTGGTAATCTGTATAACTACTTTACCTACTTGTTTTCAAAACCTTAGGATACCTAATTTTAAATGTTATTCGAGATCAATGGAATTAGATAATTATATTGTTGCGAATGCGAAAAGCTGATTAGGAAATTCATATTAAATAACAGGAAAACCACTTCTGGAAAGTTTAGTCCAAAGGCATGTTCTGTGTAGATTAGATGTAAATTTAGGTAATCAAAATAATTCTAGGAGGCGTATGCACAAAGGGCGTATCGATAAGTAAAGCGCGCAGGTGAAATGTGGGCACCACACGATAAGAGTAACGAACAAACAAGTAACGGAAATCACAGGTGCGTATGAGTCTTAAGCAATGCTTGGGAAAACAAGTGGCACCATGCGCCATGCAGATGATGAGAACTACGAGACCTCGTGATAAACTATTCGTGTGTTATGTGATTGTTCGTCACCTTGAAGCCAACCCCATAGACTTGCACTCCACAGCCTAGCAAGCCAGCATCACAAGGTACCTGTTTGGTTTGAACAGCCATGTACAGCCAACGAGAAATCATCCACTATCTCTGAATTGTCCTCGTATGGTCCAGAGATGTCCATCAATAAATGGTAAGTTCCATTTATAAGTATCCCCGGTACAACGCGGTAGCATGTCCAGCGAGAGTACCAAAAAGCCAAGCGAGTAAACCCCTAAAAGAAAACCCCCGTACGAAAACTACCGCTACATTTGGTGAAGATCGCCAAAACACACTTAAAGCCACATTTGGCAGAAGGAATAAGTATCCCCAGTCTGTATTTGTATGTATCAATATTCTTTAGATCATGTCTAATCACCACTTTATTCTATGTATAACTTTTCTTGGCACACAGAATGACCCTTCTACAACCATTTCTGTATACTCCAGGATTGCCAGATTTGCTCATACATTGCGCACATTTGGTGTATACCGTATGCCACGCTAAGGTATGGACCTTGTGCTCGAGTTCTTCGGGCCACCATCTCTCTCGAACAAGAAGCCTGTTCTCAGTGACATTCGCCCAGCACAGGTGTAGCAAGGTCTTTTTCCTGCCCCTTCTACGCATTGTCCATTGTCTTCTCATTTTCTTCTCCAACACTATTCTTGCAATAACAGTCAGCCCTGAGGTATTGTAACATATTTGTAAATAAAGTTAGTCACATCTGAAACTTCGTCGTGTCAACATCTTTCCACAGCTTCATCATTACTCTCAATGAACGGGTAGTTCGGGTTCGGTTAAAATAAAAGATCTGCGTCGATGAGCGGGTTGAAGTTGCTGATCGCAATCAACTGTTTGACTATATTTGGAGATCAGCACATCTTAAAACTTTTACTGAGGAATAGCTAACGAATACCGCCAAAGCAATTGCAACCTGTCCGTCTTACAAAAGAAAATTATTCTCTAGACTAATTTATATAGGGACCTAGAGATAAATCCCATGAACAAGGGTAGATTATGGATACAGCATGTGAACAGACATAAAAGGCCTAAAGTCTTGAAATGTGCATACAAAATTCCATGGTATTTATCCATATCAGTACAAGTATGTTTTTATATGAGTTCAATTATTACAATTTTGTTAGCTATATTGAATAGAGCTACACTAGCCAAATTTAGTTTCCATTTAGTTTCTTTACAGGCAAGATGACATTACCTACTTGTTTCCAACACTGTTGGACACCCTGGTATAAAGATTACTCGAGTTCAATAAGTTCCGATACTTACATGCTTCAGATCACGTTTAATCATCACTTAATTACTCAACATTATCTAACATGTCAGTATCTCAGCAAACATTGATAAAAAATGTGTATTTATACACCCAACGCCTTCACACCATGGTGTGAATAGTTCAGATTTCAACACTGCATATAACATTAGTTCGAACTTGTCAATTGTAAAGATGCACTTTCTAAATTTACTAGTGTGTTGTGCGGTTATCGTGTCCCAAACCTATAGCTCCAAAATACTGGGAATCTTCCCAATGCCTAGCCAGAGTCATTACATCCTTGGTGACGCTCTGCTGAAAGGATTCCTCCAGAGGGGACATGAGGTAACCATGATCAGTCCATTCAGGCCTGAGAAACCCATAAAAAAATACAATAATGTTGTGATTAATGGTATGGATGAAGTCAAACGGAAATTTGGACCGAAATTTTCCAATGTAAATACTAAGACCTGGGATAAACTCAAGCTGTTCTACAATTCCTTTCCGGAAGTATATGAGGTGGCCCATAACGATAGCAACCTACGTGAGTTTGTGAAGAAGGGTGAAAAATATGATCTATGCATCGTGTCTTTTATGATCATCGAATCTATGTTTGGGGTATGTCATGCTGTTCAGGCTCCCATGATTGGCTTCAGCATTGTTGGGATGAGTTCCTTCCTAAGCTACCATAACAACAACCCGATACCACTTTCATATGTTCCTTCATTGTATGTCACAATAGAGAGCCCAACTGGGGAAATGACCTTCTGGGAGCTACTAAACAATATTGCAACTTGGTTATTCTTTGATGGTGTCATGCATTACATCTCCATGCCTCATCAAGCTGAACTCCTTAGGAGATACTATCCTAAAGCTCCACCATTGGATGTCCTAATGGAAGATGTTGATCTATTCTTTATGAATTCCCATATTTCAACGGATAGCCCCAAACCTTTACTCCCAAACGTGATTCCCATTGGAGGCTATCACCTTCAGTACGTCGATGAAATCCCTGCAGATGTAAAGAAGTTCCTAGATGCCTCTAAAACCGGAGTTATTTACTTCTGTATGGGGAGCAATGTTAAAAGCAAAGACCTCGAACCTCAAGCTCTGGAAGCCATCATTAAATCTTTATACCAGACAAAACTTGATGTTTTATGGAAATTTGAGGCAGATCTACCAAACAAACCAAAGCATATACATGTAGCTCAATGGTTACCACAACGTTCTATTCTAATGCATCCCAATGTGAAGATGTTTGTCACCCACGGAGGTCTTGGAGGTACTGCCGAGTCTATCTATGGAGGTGTTCCCATGATCTGTTTACCTATGTTTGGGGATCAACACAAAAACTGTGCTGAAAGTGCTCTTAATGGGTATAGCATCACGGTGGACCTTAAAACTTTAACTGAGGAACAGCTAACGAATGCCATCAATGAAATGGCGACTAATCCATCTTACAAAAAGAAAATTATGCTCAAGACGGATTTGTATAGGAACCAGGAGATAAATCCCATGGACAAGGCTATATTTTGGGCAGAGCATGTGATCAGGCACAAGGGTGCTAAACACTTGAAAGCAAGGGCACACAAAATTCCATGGTATCAGTATTATTTACTAGATGTTTTAGGTTTTATTATTGCAATTTTGTTGGCTCTAGTTCTTATATTTTATATAATAGTCAAATTTAGTTTAAAATTATTATGTTCCTTTTATAATAAAGTAGTTGGTGGTAAGAAAAGTGGATCTAAAAAAGGAAAATCTGCTAAGAAGGTTAAAAAAAATTAGATATCATTACATAAAATTTTAAACAAAGCTCAAAGGAAATTGATAATATCTATTTCCCTGTGGATTTAGCCTCTCTAGAAATGATGTAATTATATATTTAAAGACATATTTTCTAAGGTTACACAATTTTTCCCCTTGTACTTTGATTTGATTTATACAGACGATTAAAGTAAATTGAACGTTTCGATAATTTTGTTGATAATTATGAAAGTGTTTTTTTCGACAGTGCAAGGCCGCACTCAGTCATATCTTATAACTAAGGTAAATAAACTGAAGTGAAGTTAGATATGAGATTGTAGACTTTTGAAAAAAAAATCAATGTTGTAATAAGTTCATTTCAGAGTCCCAGTGTTGAAAATAATGAGGTTAATTGGTCTCCTCTTTTTGTGCGTGGCAATTCTGGCCACTTCCAAAGGGTCTAAAATATTGGGAATCTTCCCAATGCCCAGTAAGAGTCACTACATACTCGGGGAAGCCTTAATGCGTGGATTGGTAGAACGGGGACATGAGGTAACTATGATTAGTCCATTTACCATTGATAAACCTATGAAAAACTACCGAAATGTAGTGGTTAATGATCTGATACAAATTAAATACAATCTTGGATCGAAATTAACGAATTTAAACACAACTCTATTGGAAAAGCTTCAGACGATGTACCATATCTTCCCAACTATGTATCACACCTTCCATAATGCTTCAAACGTTCAAGAGTTTCTGAAGAAAGGCGAGAAGTTCGATTTGTGTATTGTATCCTTCATGTTGGCAGAGTCAGCGTTTGGTATTTGTAATGCTGTACAAGCTCCTGCGATTGGTTTCAGTGTTGTTGGTATTAGTTCGTTCCTGACATACCATAACAATAACCCCGTGCCATATTCGTATGTCCCGTCACCTTTTCTAAGCTACACGGATGACATGTCTTTCTTTGAACGAGTCCATAGTCTGGGGTCATGGTTAGTGTTTGATGCAGTACAACATTTTGTGTCACTACCATATCAAGATAAACTGCTCCACACATATTTTTCTGATGTCCCATCGATGGACACCATAATGAACGACGTTGATCTCTACTTCATAAATACCCATACCTCAACAGATTCGCCAAAGCCCCTTCTCCCTAACCTCATTCCCATTGGTGGATTCCATTTGCAAATAATGGATGAAATCCCTAAGGATATCAAGAAGTTTTTAGACGATTCCAAGCGAGGTGTCATTTACTTTAGCCTTGGAAGCAATGCCAAGAGCTCCGAACTGGAACCTCAGACTCTGGACCACATTATAAAAGCACTTGGTAAAGCAAACTTTGATGTCCTATGGAAATTCGAAATAGACTTGCCTAATAAACCGAAGAATATTCATATAGCAAAATGGATGCCTCAAAGATCTATTTTGATGCACCCTAACGTCAAGATGTTCATTACCCATGGTGGCTTAGGAGGAACAGTTGAAGCCATCTATGGGGGAGTTCCTATGATTTGTTTACCTATGTTTGGGGGTCAATACAAAAACTGTGCAGATAGTGAGTCAAAAGGTTATGCAGTTACAATTCAACTGAAGACTATAACTGAAGAGAAACTCTCAAAGGCAATTGAGACCATTGCAACTAATCAATCGTACAAAGAGAAGATTTTACTAAGGTCTGATTTGTATAAGAATCAAGATATAAATCCTATGGACAAGGCTGTATTTTGGGCTGAACATGTGATCAGACACAAAGGAGCTAAGCACTTGAAATCACGAGCTGGTAATATTCGTTGGTTTAAGTATTATCTCTTAGATGTTCTGAGTTTCGCAGCTGTTATTTTATTAATTGTGTTGGGTCTTACTTATTTTGTGGTTAAGTTTAGTCTGAGGATGTGCTGTATAGTTTTAAGTAAACTAATAGAGTTGAAGAAATATAAAAGTATGATCCATAAAATAAAGGTTAAAAAGCATACATAACATACATAATAAAATTATTTACAAACTGGTTACTAACTGGTTATAGTTCAAATTTTCGCCTATTACATTTAGCCAAGTACCAAATCCCACCACTTCATCCTAGTTCCAAACCTGCCTCTACAGTTTTTTAGTTAATCTTAGGGCGAAAGTGTGAACTGTTGTGTTCTGTGAAATATTGAACTATTACAGTCTTCTGTTTCAGTAACGCTAGTTATATATCTGGATGTGTTAACTTATTGAGTATTGATTAAAAGACAAACATTTAAGTCTGGTTGCCTGCCGACATTATTTA
This sequence comes from Mimaenictus wilsoni, assembly GCA_027575185.1. NCBI lineage: Eukaryota > Metazoa > Arthropoda > Insecta > Coleoptera > Staphylinidae > Mimaenictus > Mimaenictus wilsoni. Next base: position 27,546 of record JAODAC010000685.1, on the reverse strand, counting down.
AATGATTTAATTGCGCAAGTAGTTCGCGCATCTCCTTCCTTCATGAACATCTTTAAAGAGTTATTGAGTTTAGTTGTTTTTAAGAAAAAAACGGTAATAGAAAGAGTTCTGATCATAACAGTAAGAGTTCTGATCACGAAGTACGAACAACAGTTCTGATCATCAAATAATAGAAAGAGTTCTGATCATTATTTTACAAGTAGAGTTCGAGTAGTTATAAGAAGTATTATATTATTATTCAAACAGTATTGAAGTTGAGTTCGAACAGTTAAATAAAAGTTTTGATTTTATAAAGTTAATTGAAGGATAAATTATTGCCGCCAAAAGGTAAACCTTTTGGCCACCATACGCCTATTGGAACTTGGGGTTCCTTGTATAAAGGTCACCCTGAGAACCAGACGCGTATAACTCGCTATAATATGGCGATCGTCAGAACTATTACTGTTTTCTGTTCAAGTGACACTATCTAATGCCAACAGTTTGAACGATTTCTGTTCAGATCGTGCTCAAGTTTCCCTAGCGGCGAAATTGGGAACAATTGCAGTTTTCTATGGAAAACTATTATAGTTTTCTGTTCAAATGACGCCATCTAATGGTAAAAGTTAGAACTATTGCAATTTTCTGGTCAAATGGCTTTATATAGTATTAATGCTTTCTGTTTTAGTAGCGCTATAGGGTGGCGATCGTCTGAACTATTACAACTTTCTGTTCATGTGTCGCCATCTAGTGGCGAAAGTTTGAACTATTACAATTTTCAATTTAAGTGGCTACATCTGGCATTCAAGTGGAGCTACCTAGTGGCGAAATTGGAAACAATTGAAGTTTTCTATGAAAATTTGAACTATTTTAGTTTCTTGTTCAAATGACGCCATCTAATGGTGAAAGTTAGAACTATTGCAATTTTTCTGGTCAAATGGCTTCTTATAGTATTATAATTTTCTGTTTTAGTAGCGCTATATAGTGGCGATCGTCTGAACTATTACCGCTTTCTAATCAAATGTCGCCATCTAGTGGCGAAAGTTTGAACCATTACAATTTTCAATTCAAGTGGCTACATCTAGCTGTATCTTACAACTAATGTACTTTTCTCCGAAATTTTCAACTAAGCAGTTTTCTGTACAAATTTGAACTATTACTGTTTCCTGTTCAACTCACGCGATCTATTGCCGAAAGTTTGAACTATTACAGTTCTCTGCTCAAGTGTTGACATCTAACGGCGAAAGTTTGAACATATCAATTACATTCTATAAAAAAAAACACTTGTACTTTATTCACATGTAATCGATGTAATAAACGATACTGATTAATTACATAGATAATCATATACGTGTTGTTTTTCAATCGTTTAAGGTCACTTAGTCACTTAAGTGTTATTTGGTCAATGTGCTCTGTTAAATTTCATAATATCTCTCGATGACGGAGTGGGTAGGTACAAGGTTATCATCTACTCAATTACTAGTGAAATGAATATTACACAGAGCTGGTCGGCCATCAATTAAATCTATTTCGAGTTCCATAGTTGCCTGGTATTATTAAGTGGGGATGTGTAGAAAACGATTTGAGTCGTTTGTGGTAATCAGTCATTGCAAGTACTCAAGAATGTCTGGTCATTTATACATTAGTTCAAGTGAAACCGCAATTAACTCACATATCTTATCGGGTCGAGATAAATAAAGTCAAGTTTAAATATTTCATTGGAGTCGTTTAAAAAAATTCATTATTGTAATCAGTTTTCTGTTCATTTCAGATTTGTAGTGTAGAAAATGAGGTTGATTGGTCTCCTCTTCTTCTGTGTGGCAACTTTGGCTATTTGCCATGGGTCAAAGATTTTGGGAATCTTCCCAATGCCCAGTAAAAGCCACTATATTCTCGGGGAGGCGTTAATGCGTGGATTGGCCCAACGTGGACATGAAGTTACCATGATCAGTCCATTTACCATTGATAAACCTATGAAGAACTACAGAGATGTGTTGATGAATGGTGTAATAGAACTCAAAGATAATGTGGGACCGAAGTTTACGAATTTAAACACAACTCTCCTGGAAAAGCTTCAAATGATATCTCATACCTTTCCAACTATGTTTCATACAATCCATAATGGTTCAAACGTTCAAGAGTTTCTGAAGAGAGGCGAAAAATTCGATTTGTGTATTGTATCCTTCATGTTGGCAGAGTCTATGTTTGGAATTTGTAACGCTGTACAAGCTCCTGCGATTGGTTTCAGTATTGTTGGTATAAGTTCGTTCCTTACTTACCATACCAACAACCCTGTACCATATTCGTATGTCCCGTCACCGTTTCTAAGCTACACAGATGATATGTCCTTCTTTGAACGTATTCATAGTCTGGGGGCATGGTTCGTGTTTGATGCTGTACAGCATTTTGTATCACTACCGTATCAAGATAAACTGCTGAACACATATTTTCCGGATGCACCATCAATGGATACCATAATGAACGACGTTGATCTCTTCTTCTTAAATACCCATACTTCAACGGATTCACCCAAGCCTCTTCTCCCCAACTTAATTCCTATTGGTGGATTCCATTTGCAAATTATGGATGAGATCCCGAAGGATATCAAGAACTTTTTAGACAATTCCAAGCGGGGTGTTATTTACTTCAACATGGGAAGCAATGCCAAGAGTTCTGATTTGGAACCTCAGACTCTAAACCATATTATAAAGGCACTTGGTAAAGCAAACTTTGATGTCCTATGGAAATTCGAAATAGACTTGCCTAATAAACCAAAGAATGTTCATATTGCAAAATGGATGCCTCAAAGACCTATTTTGATGCATCCTAACGTGAAGATGTTCATTACCCATGGAGGTTTAGGTGGAACAGTTGAAGCTATCCATGGGGGAGTCCCCATGATCTGTGTACCTATGTTCGGGGACCAACCTAAGAACTGTGCTGATAGTGAATCGAAGGGTTATGCCGTTACAATTGAACTGAAGACTATCAACGAAGAAAGACTTACCGCTGCTATTAAGACAATTGCGACTGATTCTTCTTACAAAGAGAAGATTTTACTACAATCTGATTTGTACAAAAATCAAGAAATTAATCCGTTAGATAAGGCTATATTTTGGTCTGAACATGTGATCAGACACAAAGGAGCTAAGCATATGAAATCCAGAGCTGCTAGTATCCCATGGTATCAATATTACTTGTTAGACGTCTTCAGTTTTCTAGCTGTGGTCATGTTGGCTCTCTTGGGTCTAACTTATTTTGTTATTAAGTTCTTCCTGAGAACATTTTGTTCAATGTGGTCTAAAATTACGGGGAAGAACAAAACAAAGAAAGTTAAGAAACAATAATTATAATAATAAATAATTACTTTCTTATTTAATACGTCTTCTTATTTTGACTTTTTTAGAACAAACACTGTGACTCATTCAAAGTTAGGTGTTTAATCTGATTCATGGTTCCAATAGCAACTTCCGTTAACTCGTAACCTTCACTTGGTCATGCTATAATATAGAAGTTAATTATTAAACCGGTATTTTATATGACCATGGACAAAATACCAACAAAGTAGAGTCGAGAGTCCAAGATCTTCAAACATATCGCCAGTCAGTCCACTCCTCTATTCCAAGTACCTACTTGTTATTGATCCAGGTGCCCGAAAACCTTCTAGAGACAAACTAATGAATATATCTAATCTAAAATTGTGATAAAGTGTTATATAAACAATTGGCATAACTATGATCTCATGCTGTTAAACCATCAGTAGGGCCTTCCTCGTCAACGTGTGAAAAATGCAGGTGTTCCCATTGATATTTCTGTGTGCAGTAGTAGTGACCATCACAAATGGATCAAAGATTTTGGGCATATTTCCATTACCTGGTAAAAGCCACTACTTACTTGGAGAGGCCCTACTTCGAGGTCTAGTTGAACGTGGTCATGAGGTTACCATGATCAGTCCCTTTAAACTAGACAAACCAATAAAGAACTATAAAGATGTGGAAATCAATGGAATTCTGGAACAGAGGGATAGTGCAGCCAAGCAATTCACCAGTTTAAACATTACCATGTTCGAAAAAGTTCAGATGATATACGAAATGTTCCCACAAATGTACCACATGCTTCATAATGCCTCAAATATTCGAGAGTTTATAAAGAAAAGCGAAAAATATGATCTCTGTATAGTCTCTTACATGATTAGTGAAGCTATGTTTGGATTATGTAACGCTGTTCAAGCACCTGCCATTGGGATGAGTCTGGTAGGCCTGAGTTCTGTTCTTACCTATCATACTAATAACCCAGTACCTTATTCGTACTTGCCATCACCATTTGTGGGATATACTCAGGAAATGACCTTCTGGCAACGGATATATAACCTCGGGGTATGGCAATTCTTTGATGGAGTCATGCATTTTATTGTTTTACCATACCAAGCACATTTGCTCAAGACATATTACCCTGAAGCACCTACTATGGAGGTTCTAATGGACAATGTTGATCTCTACTTTGTAAACACCCATGTATCAACGGATGCACCAAAGCCTTTACTACCAAATATTATTCCCATTGGGGGATTTCACCTTCAAATAATGGATGAAATCCCAAAAGATATCAAAACTTTCCTGGATGCTTCCAAACAAGGAGTTATTTATTTCAGCTTAGGAACTAATGCCAAGAGTTCAGATTTAGATCCGCATATTTTGGATACTATAATTAAGGCTTTGGGTAAATCAAAGTTCACTGTTCTTTGGAAGTTCGAAGCAGATCTTCCCAATAAGCCTAAAAATATTCACATTGCTAAATGGTTGCCCCAAAGATCTGTCTTGATGCATCCAAATATAAAAATGTTTATAACTCATGGAGGTCTTGGTGGAACTGTAGAGGCTATCCATGGAGGAGTTCCCATGATATGCTTACCAATGTTTGGGGATCAACCTAAGAACTGTGCTGATAGTGAAAAAGCTGGGTATGCTATTACTCTGGATCTTAAGACCATAACTGAAGGAAAGCTGACGAAGGCCATCAATGATATTACTACTAATTCATCTTTCAAAGAGAAGATAACTCTTAAGTCGGATCTGTATAAGAACCAAGAAATTAATCCTATGGATAGGGCTATATTTTGGGCTGAACATGTGATCAGACATAAAGGAGCTAAGCACTTGAAATCCCGAGCTGCTAGTATTCCATGGTATAGGTATTATCTCTTAGATGTGCTCAGCTTCCTAGGTACTGTTTTATTGGTGGTGTTAGGTCTACTTTATTTTGTAGTTAAGTTTAGTTTGAGGATGTGTTGTGCAGTTTTTGGTAAACTTTTAGGTTTGAAGATATGTAAAAGCAAGACTCAAAATACGAAGGTTAAAAAGCATTAATTATGTGGACAGGGAATAATAATAAAAGTTGGTTATAAACAAGAATTATATCATTTTCTTTTAATCAAAGACCTTTACAGAAATTTCAGAACATGTCCGGAACGCATTTAGCATTGTCATAGGTGTTCGTAGATTTCCATAGAAGTCTAGAAGGAAGACTAGCCTTCGGTTTTGATTATTGGCCTCTGTCCACACGGGTAGAGCTTCTAGAACACTTCTGAAGGTTTTCCTGAATTCGGAATACTTACCACATTCAATAAAAGCACACCTTAACCATTGTAATAGGTGTCTGCAGTTTCCCATAGAAGTCTAGAAGTACGACCGGGCCTCAGGATAGGTTCACGACCTCTGCATTCATGGGAAATGCTTCTGGGATACTTCTAAAGGTGTCCCTGGGATTGGCATACTTACCACATTAAATAAATTGACATCTTTACTAATGACATAGATGTCCACAGTTTCCCATAGAAGTCTAGAATCAAAACTCGTTTTCGGTCTTGGTTGAAGACCACTGGCCTCACGGGAAAAACCTTTAGGACACTTCTGAAGGTGTTCCTTGATTCGGAATACTTACCATATTCAATAAAAGGACACCTTTACCATTGACATAGGTGTCCACAGCTTCTCATAGAATACCCGAAGCAAGACTGGCCCTCGGCCTGGGTTCTGAAAGAATTATACGTGTACAGGGAAATGAAGAAGTCGGTTATCAAAATCAGTTATCAAAAAATTGATCAATAATTGCTCAAATCAGACCCTATACCCTAACCTAATTGTTTTTTGTAAACTCATTGAGGAAGTCATTCAAATCATATCTAATCTCTATAATTAATTGAAAATAAATACTCCCAGTATCAGCTCTTGAAACCTGGCGTCATATATAACTTGCGACAACAAGTTTTCATTAGTTCACGCTGTTCAAGAGTTCAAAATGCGTCTATTTAGTATCATATGTGTTTTGCTGATCTTTGGAAACTTCTCCCAGAGTTCCAAAATCTTGGGAATCTTTCCAGTACCCAGCAAAAGTCACTACATTCTCGGAGAAGCCTTCATGCGTGGACTGGCTCAGCGGGGTCACCATGTCACCATGATCAGCCCATTCACGTTGGATAAACCAATTAAAAACTACAAAGACGTGGTGATAAATGGAATGATTGAGTTGAGAGATAGTTCCTCGTCTCAATTTACCAACTTGAATACAACAATGCTTGAAAAGTTTCAAATGCTATACGAATTCTTCCCAAAATTGTTACACGGCATCCACAATGCCTCGAACGTCCGTGAGTTTGTACAGAAACGAGAGAAATTCGATCTATGTGTTGTTTCAACTATAATTAACGAAGCCATGTTTGGAATATGTCATGTAGTACAAGCACCTGCAATTGGATTCAATCTTGTCGGTCTGACACCTTTCCTGACGTATCTTACTAATAACCCTGTACCTTATTCGTACGTGCCAAACACATTTTTAAGTTACACTCATGATATGACATTCTTTCAACGTTTCATCAATCTTGCCTCATGGTATTTCTTTGAGGGAATTACGCACTTTCTGGCAATACCATACCAGGCCAAATTACTCAAAACATATTACCCTGACGCTCCATCAATGGAAGACATACTGGATAATGTCGATCTTCATCTGATGAATAGCCATATATCAACTGATTCACCCAAACCTTTGTTACCTAATATAATCCCTATTGGAGGCTTCCACCTGCAAATTATGGACGAAATCCCTAAGGAAATTAAGAAATTCTTGGACGATTCAAAGCGAGGAGTGATTTACTTCAGTCTAGGAAGTAACGTGAAGAGTTCAGATTTAGACGCCCATCTTCTAAAAGGATTTATCAAGGCTCTTGGTAAAGCCAACTTTGATGTACTTTGGAAGTTCGAGGCTGATCTTCCCAACAAACCTAATAATATACATATTGCAAAATGGATGCCCCAGAGACCTGTTTTGATGCATCCGAACGTCAGGATCTTCATAACCCATGGAGGTCTTGGTGGAACTGTGGAGGCCATCCATGGAGGAGTTCCCATGATCTGTTTGCCCATCCTTGGAGATCAACCTAAAAACTGTGCAGATAGTGAATCTGGTGGTTATGCTATTACAATTGAACTTAAAACCATCACTGAAGAAAAACTGACGAATGCTATTAATGAAATTGCTGCAAATCCTTCTTACAAAGAAGCGATCTCACTAAAATCTGATTTGTATAGGAATCAAGAGATTAACCCTATGGATAAGGCTATATTTTGGGCTGAGCATGTGATCCGGCATAAAGGGGCTAAGCATATGAAGTCTAGAGCTGCAAGTATTCCATGGTATCAGTATTACCTCTTGGATGTTATTGGTTTTCTTCTGGGAGTCATGATTACTTCGTTATTTATCTTTTATTTGGGAGTAAAGTTGAGTCTGAAGGTGGTTTGTAGGTTATGGAGCAAAGTTACAAAGAAGCAGAATTCTAAGAGTGGGAAGAAAGTTAAGAAACACTAATTCTGAATAACAAACTTTATAAATAAATATATCCTAGCAGATATCGCGTTTTTATTTACGTAATATTGATATCATTTCCTTGATAAAATCTCAGAATTTTGCTAGTCACTTATCAACAATCATGACCTGTAAAATTATCAGCTTTGAAGATAACACTTAGTAAATTCAAATAATTCAATCAAATCTTATCTAATTGATTGAATAAATATAACTACAGAGACTTGTTTTGTTCAGTTGATAGTTGTATACACATCAAAATGCGTTTCCTCAATCTTCTGTTCCTGTGGGGAATATCAGTATCGAACTCCTATGGATCTAAAATCCTGGGAATCTTCCCACATCCCATAAAAAGCCATTACATACTCGGTGAAGCCCTAATGAGAGGTCTAGCACAACGGGGACATGATGTCACCATGATCAGTCCGTACTCCCTGGATAAAGCCATGAAGAACTACAATGATGTGGTCATCGACGGAATGCTGGACATCAAAGATAAGTTTTGGCATAGAATGACTAATATTAATATGTCTTTACTGGAGAAGATCCAAATCGTCTCTGAGGAATTCCCAGCTGTGCATGACGCTGCACATAATGCTACTAATGTTCAGAAGTTCCTTCAGAAACGTGAGAAATATGATCTCTGTATTGTGGCTTACATGATAAGTGAGTCTTTGTTCGGAATATGCAACGCTGTTCAAGCTCCAGCAATTGGATTCATGAATGTGGGTTTGAGTTCGTTTCTGACTTACCACACCAATAATCCAGTACCATATTCGTACATGCCAAGTCCTTTTCTGACATGTGGTCAGGACATGACCTTCTTTCAAAGACTACAGAACGTGGTAGCCTGGTACTTTTTGGATGGTATGATGCATTTTATAGCTATGCCATATCAGGAGAGGCTTTTACAAAAATATCATCCTGAAGCTCCACCAATCGATGAAGTAATGGACAATGTGGATTTGTATTTCCTAAATACTCATATCTCTACAGATTCACCAAAACCTCTTCTGCCCAATATCATTCCGATTGGTGGGTTCCACTTGGAAATTATGGATGATATCCCCAAAGACATAAAGGCATTTTTAGACAATTCCAAACGAGGCGTCATTTACTTTAACCTAGGAACAAATGCAAAGAGTTCCGACCTAAAACCTCCGGTCCTCGAAGCCATTCTTACAACATTCAAAACTTTAAACTTTGATGTTCTCTGGAAGTTCGAGGCTGATCTTCCCAACAAACCCAAGAATGTCCAAATTGCAAAATGGCTTCCACAACGACCTATTTTGAGACATCCTAATGTGAAAATGTTCATCACTCATGGAGGACTTGGGGGAACAGTGGAGTCCATCCATGGATCTGTGCCTATGATATGTATGCCTATATTCGCTGATCAGCCTAAAAACTGTGCGAATAGTGAGTCCGAAGGGTATGCAATCACCATCGATCTTGAGACGTTCACCGGGGAGAAATTCGCTAATGCTATTAAGGAAATTGCTGCTAATCCATCCTATAAAGAAAAGATTCTCCTCAAGTCGGATTTGTACAGGAATCAGGAAATTAACCCGATGGAGAGAGCGATATTTTGGGCTGAGCATGTTATCCGACACAAAGGTGCAAAACATTTAAAGTCAAGAGCTGCAGCCATTCCATGGTATCAGTATTATTTGTTAGATGTTTTGATCGTTTTAGGAGCTGTTCTATTAGTCACTTTGATGATTATTTATTTTGTTGTTAAGTTTAGTTTGAAAATATCCTGTTTGTTATGGAGGAAGTTGACTGGTGGTGGTGGCAAGGGAACACCTAAAATTAAAAAATCCTGAACATTAGGATAAAACTTAGTAAAATTGTAGTACAAAAGAGATATTGAATATTTTTTTATATATTTCTGTAGTTTATTATCGTCATTTTTGATCTTGTTCTATAGGTTATATTGCTGTTTATTTTCAACTTGAGGCTGACATGATGTTGGTGATTTGGGACAGTGAGAATCTGCAAGCTATCCTTGGAGGTGTGAACGGTTTATGGATTAAAGGGATTTGGTTGTGAATGTGAGTAATAGTTATTGGAGTTCGGTAAGTCTGGGGGAAGGAGAGGGGTGTCTGAGGGGAAGTGGAAGGACCCTAGGCTTTCAATTCAAGTACGGTGTATGAAAGGAGCATGTTAGATGGCAATTGAAGGCTAGGAGTGCCTAGCGGAGAATGAAACTGAAATTAGGTAAGTAGTGGATGGGGAACTGGGTAATAGCAGTGAAAATATAGGAGGTGGACAGCCTTCACGTAGACGTCCCCCATTCTTATACTTCCACTCTTAATGTACGGAGTGGAAGTATAGGGTATAGACGAATTGGAAATTTTAAACCCGAATAGATCTGCTTCCTGAGGGACCTGATGGGATTAGACAGGTCAACTCCAAAATATGTGGTTCTAGAGGAATCGGGGAAGCTTTGAATGAAATGGGAGGCATTTGTGAGACTGGCGAGGTATGAAGAGAGATTGGTACTAAACAGAAATGAAAGGTTTGTTAAGAATGGGTGGGTATGGTGTTTGAGCAGAGGGTCAAGTATGTGGGAGATGCGGAGAAGGCGAGCTAATTAGGAGGTGGGTCTTTCTGATGTGGCGGTCCGGTGTTTGTGGGCGGAGGGGGTCTCCGTTGAGGAAGTAGTGCAGTGAAGAGGAAGCGAAGTGGATCAGTAGGAGTAGAATAGAGTAAGTCGTAATACTTATAAGCCAGAGGATCATTGGGATTGTGGTACTTTGTGGACAAGAGCATGTCAAGGAGGGAGAAACTGATTCTTGCAAGGCCGAGATGTATGTCAGGGAAAAGAGGTGTGGGTTCTTGAGAGCACCTGGGAGGGGCATGTAACATGCCGAAGGAGGTGTGGGCTTAGGAGGACAAGGCACGAAATCCAGTAGAGGAGTGCCTGGTTCAATTCAGGAACAAGTGACTATTCAGGAAACTATAACCCAAACCTTAGTAAACACTTTTACAAAGTTAGTATATGACTTCTTATGGAAATATGATAGTGTTCCAAATAACAGATTTTAAAAACGTTTTTATACATAACTAAAGTTTATCGACTTCACTTTTGATCCCATCTTATCAAATCTTGTTCTATTGCTTATCTCTTTTTCACTTGAAACCAAAACAGACATGTTTTTAAACAGTTATTTAATCATAAACGATGCTAGTGAATTCTAAGTGAATTCTAAAATTACTAAATTTTGAGTGAAATATCATGAATTTACTCAATTATTGGTGAATATAATCTATTTCGACAACTTTATCTACCAATTATATTAAATTATACATGTGTCAGTGTTAAAATCGTGGTAAATAAACCGTATTTATATAATTAAAACCGAACCTATTTACAGAACGTATACCCGTATATCAACACAATTTAAACAATTCCAAACGTTTATCATTGTGGGCGTTTTACTTCACATTCCAGTATGTAATAAATAACAATTTGCTTAATTGTACAAACACGTTGGAGGTCATTACAATTACCTAGATACATAGACACATTGTTCATCGTTGGTTATAAATTCAAATCAACACCAAACATATTGTGCTTGTTTAACATCATAACTGGCAAATATTTGCCTTAAATTATCATTATATGTTTTACTAACCACTGTTTTTGATTTTAGAGTTATCATCATGAAGATTTTGATGATTTTATGTGTATTTATGGGGTTTGGAAGACTGGAAGCGTCGAAAATCCTAGGAATATTCGCATTTCCTGTACGAAGTCACTATATCCTTGGTGAATCTCTCCTCCGAGGTTTAGCTGAAAAAGGACATCATGTTACAATGATGAGTGCTTTCGAATTGGAGACACCAAGGACTAATTACTCCCATGTTAAATTGGAAGGAACAGAGGAGTTAATGAAAGCACACTCGTCTAAACTCCTCAATGTGCATATATCAACTTGGGAGAAAATTAAGTTGGGAGTTCAGATGTGGGAATCTTTGAATCAGATCGTTCATAATAATACAAATGTTAAGGAGTTCGTTTTGAAGAAAGAGAAGTATGATTTGTGTATTGTATCCTTTGGAATGATGGAAGCTATGTTTGCTGTTTGTGATGCTGTAAAAGCTCCTTCTATTGGATTTAGTATCATTGGACTATCTTCTATGATTACTTACCCTACTTCCAATCCGGTTACTTACGCTTATGTACCAAACCCCACATTTGGTCTCACTGAAAACATGACCTTTATGGAGAGAGTTTTGAATACTCTCGGTTGGATATTCTTGGATGTGCTGAACAAATTTCTATTGATGCCTCACCAAGGAAGTCTAGTACAACAGTTCTACCCAAATGCTCCTCCTTTAGAAGAATTACTGGACAACGTCGATCTGTACTTCCTAAACTCACATATTGCAACAGATTCACCAAAGGCGCTCCTCCCTAACATTATACCAATAGGAGGATATCATCTTCAGATTATGGATACCATCCCTAAAGACCTCAAACTATTCTTAGACACTTCTAAGAAAGGAGTTATATACTTCAATTTAGGAACAGGAGCAAAAGCCTCAGATCTAGGAGATAATATAACGCAAACCTTGGTAAACACTTTTGCAAAGTTAGAATATGATATCTTATGGCAATATGATGGTGTCCTGGCAAATAAGCCCAAAAATGTGAGGACAGAAACATGGGTACCACAACGTTCTGTATTAATGCATCCAAAGATTAAAATCTTCATGACCCATGGTGGATTAGGTGGGACAGTTGAAGCTATCTATGGTGGTGTTCCCATGGTATGTATGCCAATAGTTGGAGATCAATTGAAAAACTGTGCAGAGAGTGTCCATCAAGGGTATGCCATCATTTTGCAACTAAGTTCTATTAGTGAGGAGCTGTTACTGGAAACTGTGGGAGAATTGGAGAGAAATCCAAAGTACAAAGAGAAAATCATGTTAAAATCTGATGTGTATAGAAACCAAGAGGTAAATCCTATGAATAAGGCTATATTTTGGGCTGAACATGTTATCAAGCATAAGGGGGCCAATCATTTAAAATCAAAAGCTACGAGTTTACAGTGGTATCAGTATTATTTGATTGATATTATTGGATTTTTAGGTTTTATGGTGATTTTTATAGGGTTTCTTTTAAAATTGTTAGTAAAAATAACCTGGAGAGTGCTTTATCATAGTTTAACTAGTTGTATAGGTATATTTTATAAGCAAAAGGTTAAAACTCAATGATTTGAAGGTTGTTGATAAACCTATCCTTGACCATTGATCAGATAGAGAGCCTTTCGTACGTCATTGTTTAAGTTTGGAGCACCATCAGACTGAATGACACAAGATCAAGTTTATCTGTTATCCAATAGTTTGAAATAAATAAATCCTCATTCCTAAATATACATTTATGTTGACCGCTTGATCGTTCAGTATTCAAAATGCGTTTAACCCAACTAATAACCATAATTTTGAGCATTTTGACCATTTCAAATGGTTCCAAAATATTGGGGATCTTCCCAATGCCCAGTAAAAGTCACTACATCCTTGGTGATGCCTTACTGCGTGGATTGGCCCAACGAGGTCATGAAGTGACCATGATCAGTCCATATTCACCAGATAAACCCATAAAGAACTACAAAGATGTGGTGATTAATGGAATGGTGGAGTTGAAAGACACTTTCGGAGCGAAATTTACAAGTATGAACAACACAGTCATACAAAAACTCTACATAATGTACACCAAGTTCCCAGATATGTATAACCTCGCTCATAATGCCTCAAATGTTCAGGAGTTTGTTCAGAAAGTCGAAAAATACGATCTCTGTATCGTCTCCTTCATGATAAGTGAATCAATGTTTGGGATTTGCAATGTTGTTCAAGCTCCAGCAATTGGTTTCAGTATCGTAGGAATGAGTTCCTTCCTCAGCTATCATACTAATAACCCAGTTCCTTATTCATATGTGCCATCACCATTTTCAAGCTATACTGATGAGATGTTTTTCTGGGAACGTCTTCACAATTTTGTCACGTGGATGTTCTTTGATGGTGTTCTAAAATTTGTTTCGATACCCTACCAGGAGAAATTGCTCCAGAAATATTATCCTAAAGCTCCATCATTGGAGGAACTAATGGAAGGCGTTGATTTGTATCTGATTAATACTCATCCGTCTACAGACTCACCAAAACCTTTCCTACCGAATGTTATACCAATCGGAGGTTTCCATCTGCAAATTACTGATGAAATACCTAAAGATATCAAGCAGTTCTTAGATCAATCCCAAAGAGGTGTTATTTACTTTAATATGGGAAGCAATGTTAAGAGTTCCGAATTGGAACCATTCGTCTTGGAAGCTATTCTTCTATCATTGGCTAAAGCCGATTTTGATGTTCTCTGGAAATATGAGGTGGACCTTCCCAACAAGCCTAAGAATATCCACATTGCAAAATGGTTACCACAACGAGCTATTCTGATGCATCCCAACGTTAAGATGTTTATAACACATGGAGGTCTAGGGGGAACAGTGGAAGCTATTTATGGAGGTGTCCCTATGATCTGTATTCCACTGTTTGCTGATCAGCATAAAAACTGTGCTGATAGTGTTTTAAATGGGTATGGTATTACTATGGATCTCAAGACTATAACTGAGGAAAAGCTATCAAATGCTATCAGGGAGATTGGTACTGTGAGGTCTTATAAGCAGATGATTTCACTTAAGTCAGATTTGTATAGGAATCAGGAAATGAACCCAATGGATAAGGCTATATTTTGGGCTGAACATGTTATCAAACATAAAGGTGCTAAACATATGAAATCAAGAGCTGCTAGTTTTCCATGGTATCAGTATTATCTCCTGGATGTATGTGCCTTTTTAGGGATTACATCAATAATGACATGTTATCTCTTTTATTTTGTAATGAAAATGTGTATAAAGTACATTTATTGTATGTTAGGTCAAGTTAGTTTGGGAAAATGTAAGAAGACAACGAATAGTGCTAAAAAGTGTCAATAAATTTATGTACTATTTTGTATCATTATCAGGAAATATTGCTTTTTTTCTAATTTGCTTCAAAATAAGAATTGAGGGTTGCATTCAAGGAATATAAACTGTGGAATGCCTACCATGAATGTGAACTCTGGGTGGCATATCACAAAATATGTACAACTGGTAGGCTACTTTGATTACACAAATATATATGACCTTATATTCAATTTCTCAGTTATCTTATAATTTATGTACATAACATCGTATAATCTCATAATAATTCTAGAATTCCTCCAACTGCTGGTAGTGCAACAAAGTAATGAAGATTTTAACCGTCATTTTAGTTTTAACAACCATTTTGGGAACTCTAGAAGCTTCCAAAATTCTAGCAATCTTTCCAGCACCATGCCAAAGTCACACCATACTTGGGGAATCTCTTCTTCGAGGCCTAGCTGCAAAAGGTCACCATGTAACCATGATGAGTGCTTATGGACCAAAAACACCGATCCCCAACTACACCCATGTGAAAATTGAAGGTATGGAAGATGTTAAGAAAGAATACTGGTCTAAATTCATGAATGTTCACACGCCAACATGGAAGAAGATGGTGTTATCCGTTGATATGTTTCCAATGCTCTACCAGATCATACATAACAACACGAATGTGAAGAATTTTGTACGAAAAGGAGAGAAATACGATTTGTGTATTGTAGCCTTCAGTATGATGGAATCAATGTATGCTATTTGTAATGCTGTGAAAGCACCTGCGATCGGATTCAATGTGATTGGACTTTCGTCGTTGGTTAGTTATCATACCTCGAATCCAGTGCCCTATGCAACTGTGCCTAATCCATTCTTGGGATTACCTTCTGATATGACTTTCTTGCAAAGAGTAATGAATACTGTAACATGGATATCCTTTGATGCTTTCAACAAGTTTGTTATGATGCCTTACCATGATCGTTTGGTTAAAGAGTTTTATCCTAATGCCCCACCTTTGGAAGATCTTTTGGAGGATGTAGATCTGTACTTACAAAACTCCCATGCTTCTACAGATTCGCCAAAAGCGCTCTTACCAAATGTTATACCTATTGGTGGCTTCCATTTGCAGATAATGGATGAAATCCCAAAGGATCTCCTACAATTTTTAGATAACTCCAAAAAGGGCGTTATTTATTTCAACCTAGGAACGAATGCAAAGAGCGCAGATATCGACGAAAGCGTAAAACAAGCTTTACTACAAACATTTGCAAAGTTAGACTACGATATTCTATGGAAATACGAAGAAGAACTTCCTGTAAAACCAACAAATTTACGTACCGAAAAATGGGTTCCACAGAGACCTATATTAATGCATCCAAACGTCAAAATATTCATGACTCAAGGAGGACTTGGTGGGACAGTTGAAGCCATCTATGGTGGTGTCCCTATGATCTGTATGCCTATATTTGGTGATCAGGAGAAAAACTGTGCAGAGAGTGTACAAAATGGCTTTGCGATCCTCCTTAAACTAGACGCAGTCACCGAAAAGTCGCTTATGAGTAGTATTCGTGAATTGGAGACCAATCCTTTATACAAGGAGAAGATTTTGCTGAAATCAGATTTGTATAGGAATCAAGAGATTAATCCCATGGACAAAGCTATTTATTGGGTGGAACATATTATCCGTCACAAAGGGGCTAAACATCTCAAAACTAATGCTATTCATTTACCTTGGTATCAATATTATCTATTAGATGTTGTTGTATTTTTATGTGTCCTTATATTTACAATGTTGTTGGTAATTAAGTGGGTTTTTGTAAAAGTTTGTAGATTACTGTGTTGTAGAAGGAAATCATCTAAAGCTGAAAAGAAGAAGAAAGTTAAATCTCATTAAAATTGACATATCTCTAATTGTATTACTCATAAGATGATAGGTGTGGTACTAATAAAAGAGGATCAATTTATATTTATGTTTTTCTTTTGAAATTTTAGTCATTTTAGGTGTTCTGGTCCATTCTTGGGACCAAAGAGTTATGAATACTGTGTTATATGAATATCCTTTGCTGCTTTGAACAAGTTTGTTATGATGCCTTACGATGGTCGTTTGGTTAAGGAGTTTTATCCCAATGCCAACCGTTAGAGGACCTTTTGGAGGATGTTGATCTCTACTTACAAACCTCCAATGCTTCTACAGCCTCACCAAAAGCGATCTTACCAAATGTTATACCGATTCGTGGCTTCCAGCTGAAGATAATCGATGAAATCCCAAAGGATTTCTTACAATTTTTAGATAACTAAAGAGGGAGTCATTTATTTCAATCTAGGATTGAATGCGAAGAGCTCAGACATAGACGAATACGTAAAATAAGTCTTACTTCAAACATTTGTAAAGTTAGACTACGACATTCTATGAAAATACGAAGAAAATCTTCCCGTAAAACCCAAAGATGGGTACCGCAGAGATGCACCCAAACATTTGGTGCAACAGGAGAAGCTGAAAAGAAGTTAAATCACATTATATTGGAGATATAACAGAAAGATGAGCAAGTTTTATTTTATGTTTGCTTTGAGAATTTTGCCTGTTTTTAGTTTTAGTTTTATCATTCTTATTAATATTCGGCCTAGAAAAGTGGATATATTCAAATTTGTCGATATATTTGGAACAAAACTAGGTTGTTTTTAATTTTTTGAACATTTTTAAGACTGCACTCTCTAAAATGCTGGGTTACTTTGTAAACATTATTAAAAACTTTTAAGGTACGTCTACTTTGTGAAATAAAGATATAGAAACTTCTAATTGTTCAATAACTATTTTTAGTACTCTATTCAAAGGCATAAAATTAATTGTTCAAGCAGGTCACTATTTACATAGGTAACTAGATAATATTAGATTCCTGAATTAAGAATCGACATAGCCATCGCCTGATGTTAGTCTGGTTTTAAAGGTGTAACTTTTAACATGGCCAAGTTATTACTATTTTTTGTTTTATTGTGTGTTAATTTGATTCTAAGAAGAGAGATTCACGGCTTAAAGATTGTAGGACTTGTCCCATTTCCCTGCCGAAGTCATGCAATTTTAGGCCAGAGCCTGCTACGCGAGTTGGCCAGACGTGGTCATCAAGTAACGATGATAAGTTCGTTTCCGTCCAACGAAAGTTTGGAAAATTATCATGATATCTATGTGGATCCAACGCCAAGTCAGCGTGCACATTTTGAGACGATTGCCCAGGCTCCCAGCTTTCCTCTGCTCAGAGTAATCGCCTCCCTCGAATGCTGCACGCGTGTAAGTGACGCCTTCCTCTCGGATCCTGCGGTGAAAGAGTTCCTAGTTTCCACCAAGAATGTCGACGTCGTCGTCAGCCTTGGCAAAGAATCGCTACTTGGTGTCGGACATGCTCTGAACGCGTCGACGATTAGATTCAATATGCTCGGAATGCATTCGATTTACGCGGCTGTTACCATGAATCCCTTGCCCTCGGCATACGTCCCCAACTTCCTGCTACCCTACAGCGATCGTATGCATTTCGGCCAGCGTCTCCTCAACACGGTCATGAATCTGTTCTTTGACGTTTACGTAAAACACGTCTGGCTGCATATTGAGAATGCTGTAATACAGAAGCATTTCCCTGGGGCGCCACATTTGCATGACCTGCAACGTTCCGTGGACGTGACATTCGTCAATTCGCATATGGCCATCGAAAACGCACGCCCCCTCCTGCCGAACGTGATCCCAATCGGCGGATTCCACCTACACGACGAGGAATCCCTGCCGGCGGAGTTGAAAAGCTTCCTGGATGAGGCGCCACGTGGCGTGATCCTCTTCAGCATGGGGTCGAGCATTCGCGCGGAAGTGCTGCAGGACAAATTGGCGGCGATGCTGGCGTGTTTCGGCGAGCTGCCATATCGGATCGTTTGGAAGCACGATGGGAATGTGAGCGGACAGCCGGCGAACGTAAAAACGATTGCGTGGCTGCCGCAGAAAGCCGTCCTGAGCCATCCGAATCTAAAGCTTTTTATTACGCACGGCGGCCTCGGCAGTGTCATTGAGTCGGTCTACTACGGCGTGCCCATGATCGTCCTGCCCATCTATCTGGATCAGCACCAAAACGCTGCCCAGAGTGTCCGCAATGGCTATGCTATTCAATTGGACGTTCGGACGCTGACCGCGGATAGATTGCGGCGGGCAATTAGGGAGATGACCGCAAATCCTGCGTACGCCAACGAGATCGCCGTCAGATCTGCGGCGTTCCGGCATCAAGAGGTCGATCCTATGGAGCGAGCTATCTACTGGGTCGAGCAAGTGGTCCAACATCGTAACGCCAATTATCTCAAGTGCACCGCCAAGGATATGCCCCTGTATCAGTACTATTTGCTCGACGTATTTGCCTTCATATTTTTATTTATTGCCCTTTTTATAATGTTATTGACTTGCGCCGTTAAAACGTTATGGCGTTGTATGCCTATGAGTAACGAGTCCGTGAAAAAGGCAAATAAAACCAAAATAACATAAAAATATAAATTCTAACTTTATATTTCGTCGTAATATTTTATACAACGTCTTTATACTTGAACAAAAATACAATTTTGTGGTCCTGAGAAGAAGAAGAAGCGCCAATTTCATTTACTCGGAAACGTCTCTCAAATTCTCTAGTAAGTTCAAAACAATAGACTTGGCACAAAAGAAAACTTCCTCTGTCATTCTGAATTAAACTTTCCGAGCAGCAGTGTATTAAAACAGTGAAATATCGCGGTCATGCAAATGCTCATTTTAAGATTCTGCAGTATTTCAGCGTTGCATTGATAGAACTCATTAGTGCATGATTGATAGACAAAGCCGGAACAAGTCAAGCTTAAGTTTACGCAACGTCGAGGAGGAGTTTATTAGAACAGACAAATTGTTTCCTAAAAATTAATCACCAAATAGTACCCTGTTGAAAAGTATTCTTTTGACTCTTGAGATTTTATGTTAATTTTTGACTTAGACAAATAGTTGCATAAACCAAAAGCGAGTAACCCAGAGAGTTCATGTTCTATTAACTTTTCAGTTTGAAAAAGCAGGAAGTACAAAGGAAATTAATTAAAACGTTGAGTTTAAAATAAATAACTAACATGAAAAATTGCCTTGTTCTTTTTATGAAACATTTCCTTAGTTGTTGCCCGAAGGTTTTCCAGGAAGCTTCTTGTTCTGAGGATATTACGGTGTTGTTCTGACAGAACAGATTCTCTAAATGTACGAAACGAAAGATGCGTATAGAATAAAACCTATAAAACGCGCAAAAAACCTTACGCTGCAAATAACTGTAACTCCTTCATTTTTCGGAGTTTTTCGTTGAAATTTCGCACAAAGATTCTTAAATTTTACCTTATTACTCATACAAAATTTAATAATCATAACTTTACTCCTCTTATGAAAAATGATATTTAATATGTTTTAATTTTGTGGTTTATAACGCGTCAAAACTCAAATGCTTCAAACAAATCGGTACAACTTCCTCGTTTTTAATCATATTTAACTGAAGTTTTGTAGGAAGTTACTTCAATTATACCTTATGAACTTTTCTAAATATTGCTGTCATAACTCGGAAACTATATGTGGTAACGAGCCCATAATTTTGGAGAACACTCAGAAACTATCTGAAAGAATACCCTGTGAGTTTCATCATTTTCTGAATCAGCGCGTTCCGCTCTAAAAGATAGCATAGTTTGAGAACCATCGGAGAATAAATAGATAGAAAATTATGACGATATAATGAAATTTCGTCAAGGGGTAACCTCTAAAAAATTTACAAAAATCGTAAAATCAATATATCTTGGAAACTATTTGAGGTACCGAGCCCATAATTTGGGAGAACACTCAGAAACTATCTGAAATAATACCCTGTGAGTTTCATCCTGATCGGAGGTAGTCAAAAATTGCATTTTGGAACTGGATATTTTTCAACATAACTCGAGAACGACAGAATCGACCTCCATATATTATGACATTTTCCTAATCAGCGCGTTCCGCTCTATAAGATAACATAATTTGCGATCCATCGGAGAATATATACAGAGAAAATTATGACGATATAATGAAATTTCGTCAAGGGGTAACCACTAAAAAATTTACAAAAATCGTAAAATCAATATATCCTCTTCCTTGGAACATTTAAAAGGTAACAGTGTCGTACTTCGAAAGTCCCATGACATCGTGGTTTTTCCTAAATTAATGCCTGTTCTTCGCTAGAAACAGTTGTACATGTATATTTATCAACAGTTGCATTCACCAAGGGAATAAATAATATTCTATCATTTCACTGGGCGTTTCTCCTCTTTCCTCTGGAAAACTCTACTATGCAAAGGCCAAGAAGTAAATTTGCTTCGCAAACTTTGACATCGGTGATATGGTGCTGCACTTTACTGGTCTTGGTCAGAAGAAAACAAAACAAGGTGATATATGTATCAGAAAATCGTGAAAAGTTGGAGAGCTGCTCTTCGACACATTCGGCGAGATACGACGTCAGTGGGTGTCGCCGCGTGCATTTGGGAAATCTGTAAGGGGGACAGATACGCTTCCAGCTTCCTCCAGCCACAGACGTGGGTGGTTGGCGTCGATGGGTCGATGTAAAGATAGGAATAAACGATGGCAAGCGTCGAGAAAACAACGTATTCTTGGCAGTCCAACATCGGCCAAATTTTGGCACTATATACGGGAGTTTGGGATGGTGGTGGCGTCGCGGTGAACCGCAGACAGGATGCGGAGTGAGATGTTTTCCACCGGACTTCCGGACACCCAGTGGGGGTGTTACTTCACCTCCCTTGGCGCCAGCTAGGCGAACAGGGGAAGAAAACTTAAGGGAGTTTTTTATATACCTACCTTTTGGTTTTGACCAACTATTTTATGGAGTATAAAGGTTTAAGCAAGGTATGAAGGTGCAAATTAGTTCGATAAATATATTATTAGGTACAATTATAATATATAAGTGCATGTGGGTAAAAAATGGCATCCATGTCCGCTACTTTCTTTACATTACTACTTTCATGAGCTAATACTTCGATTGCAAGTATTTAAACGAAAAACTGTTCCTAAAGTTTGCAGCAAATTTTACCCTGAATCGAATGGTGTTTGATTTTTAATATTAGGATGACGGGAAATATAGAAATAATTGAAAATTTTAATTATGTGATACCGTCGGCCATTAGTTCTCTTAAACAAAAAAATAATTACAATGAGATTTGTTATTGAATTCCAGCATTAATAGTAGTTAAAATTAATTTATAAAATTCATTACATTTGTAGAAAATCTCAACCAGTCAAAAATAATCACAGTTTGTAAGTTGGAATTACAATGCCAAGCGAGCTCTCCGGAAGTTAATAATCACCTTCATTAGGACAAGTGGTCATTTTTCTTCCCATTATTATAAGAGGTCTGGGATGGGATGGGATGGGATGGGCTGGGAGAGAACACAATAATAAATATTCCTCGCTTAGCTTATAATGCCCAAATGCCCGATGGTCAGTACACGAACAGTAGAGCAGTTCATAAAAACCACAAGTGGTTGTTTTTGTTCTACCACAATTTTTGCTCCCTTGCAATCTTAAGGAAGAACCACGTTAGTATTTGTAAAAGCATTTGAAGAATAACGAGGCAATATTTCGCCCGTGATTTTGGTATCTCTCATAGACACCCATGTTCCGGACGTCCGGAATGCAATGTGTTGTTCGTTTTTTTTCCCTATTCGGTCGTCGCCACTGTAAATAATGCTCCCAAACACCTCTAAGTCTTTGACGGATGGCGCTGTCCGGCGTAATCACGGGGGATCCACGGCCAGCTCCGTGGGTTTTTGTAATTTTCCAAGTGGTTGTGCATCAAAAACCCCAACGCTTCGTCTTTCCACTGACCGCTGGCGCGTCCCAGGCCGAATGCTCTATTTGTTTTCGACATTGTTGGATCTCCTTGCGGCCGCTTCTACTTATCCCATTCCCCAGTCCTCTCTAGCAAAGTGGCCCTCCTTATTGAATCCAATATTATACTCCCTGAAGAAGTTAGCATTGTCCGTCCAAGCTTGCGCTCATAAAACCTACCGGACTGGGTCTTATCGCATTTAGGCGCGCTTTATTTGATTGTTTGTTGCTTTTTATGACACTTTTTACTGGCTGGTCTCATATAATCTGCGTCAAAGTGGTTCTTATAGTTTCGGATTTTCGGTTTTTTAGGATAGATTGTGGAAGGACTGAGGATGGAAGGATTGTCGAAAGGAATGGTTGGAACTGAAAATTGCCATTTGGATGAAATGGAGATATTGCAAAAATTGAGGGCACGACGACGAGCTTCCTGAAAAAGAGATTTTAAAATAATGAGAAAAGTTTGCCATTTTGTGGGGAGGTTTGTAGGAGTTTTGGGAGGTTGAGTGTCGACGGGGTTAGAGGTGTGGGTTAGGAGGATGGCAATATTACGCGATTTGTATCAACCTGATAGGCACAGGCCACTCTTCGCCTTCTCCTTCAATCCAAACTTTCATACAGGGGCCCGTCCGCGCGTACGACGGTAAATTGAATTTTCCACCAGCAGTTTCAGTGGATGGAAACGCCTCTCCACTTCTCTATACAATGAAACAAATAACGGCGAGTAATAGAAATATCTATTATTCAGAAATTCAGAAAATATTACCTGCAATATGCGAAAAACTCCCCCTAGTCTTCGATTCAATTGCCGAGTCCTCTTTTTTTACCCTAAACTTCAGCATACTTTCCTTCAGACTACAAGCAGAACGAAAGAACGAACTTTGACTTGAAGGTCTCAACTGCAGACTGGCAGACAGACAAACGGATAGACGCTTCAGCTGATCGTGAGGCGAAAAGGAATCATCAATTAAACAAGTTTTACTGCAGATCAAAAGATCCACCCACTGCGTACGCTGACATCTCCAGCAATCCTCTTTCAGCCGCCTCTAATAGTAAAACATGCGGAACAAGGAAACAAGGAAATACAGAAACAGATTCTGCGTCAAGCCGGGAGGATGTGAGGCGGAGTGCATTCCGAAAACCAGAGGGAAGGACGAGAGGGACGAACAGCGGAAAAGTGCCGGCGCCTCCGGCATTGGAAAGTTTAATTGAAAAGCCTTTGGGCGACGTCTTTGACTTAATATCTTTGGGCACCCTCGCCAAAGCAAAGCTCGCTTCCGGCGCACTGGCTTAGACCGGCAACCGCATTTCGTAGGTGCATTGCATCGCAGGGCATTTAAGAATTTATCACATGATGGTACTTTGGGAATACAAAATTAGAAAATGGAATTATTGCTTTCAACATTATTTCAAAGATTTGGTGGAGATTCTATAAAATGCTTTTCTAAGCTTCGTATTCATAGATTGAAACCGTGAAATATTTTTCATTCCATTACAGAAAAAAGAGAAAATGAGAATATTTTGATTCCACTTAGTTGTGGCAATTTTTCTTTAATTCTGAATAGATTACTATTAATGATTAATTACATAGAAAGATAACAAATATAAATACAAGTGAAATCTTTAGGAGAAGTCATTTCAAATCATTTTTCTCTCACCAAATATGTGAACATAATATACTCCATTTTGAATAATCATAATATTGCTTATAATTTATAAATTTAAAATGATCTATATTCAAATTGTTGTATTTTTCAGCGTGTATCGATTGTAGTACGATTTATACTCAAAAGAATAAGAGAAATGTGAGAGAATGTGAAATATTTAAGACAAGTTATTTTCTTGAGACCGATTATGTTGAAGTTTTTAATCAGAACTTGAACTATATATAATACGGTTTCTAAACATGTATTCCTAACAATTCTTAAAGGAGATAGTGGTAAATTTAATTCTGCATCGATTGGAATATAATTTATGTTCATAGAAATAAGGTACATGTAAATAAATTTTAAATATTTAGGAAAAGACATTTCAAGTAATTTTTGCCAGCGATTTTGTCGACATTCTAAGACTCAACTTTGAATAATCATAATTTGACTTCTAAATTATTCATTTAAAAAGCAGTATATATAAATTATGAGACTTTTCATCCTGAATCGATTGGAGTATGATTTGTACTCGTAAGAATATAAGAAATGTGAAAGAATGTGAAGTACTTCGGACAAGTCATTTTTGTGATCCGATAATGTTAATGTTATAAGTCTCAACTTCAATAATAGATATAGGGCTTTTTAAACATATAATTGAAAAACTGTTACAATGAAAAGTGGTAAATTTCATTCTGAATCAATAGGTATATGATTTATATACATAGAAAGGGGACAAATGTTAATAAAACTTAAATCTTTAGGAGAAGACATTTCAAGTCATTTTTCGGACTGCGAAAATATCGACGTTATTAAACTGAGCTTCCATCTTTTATAATATCGCTCCTAGGTAATTAATCTGAAAAATTCCTGCTGCAGCTTGTAGAAAATTTACTACTAAAACGAATGATGTATGTCTTGTATACATAGGTATATAGCAAATATAAATAAAAGTGCAATTTTTGGGACAATACCTTTTCAAGTCACTTTTCTTGTTGTGGAAATGTCGCCGGTATTACACTCAACTTTCATGAGCTATAATATCGCTTCAAAATATTTTAATAGAAAACGATTGCATGAGTTTGTTGAAAATTTCTCTCTGAATAGAATGGTGTTTGATTTATATTTCTAGAATTACAGAAAATAAGGAAAAAATTAACAAATGTAAAAGTACTCATTTTAAGAAAATTCCATTCTTTTGCTCAATAGATTTCTCAATGATAATATCTTTAGGCTATATCGGATATCAAAAGAAATCACATTTAAAGGAGAATAAATTACTGCATGAATGACAATTCAGCGATTTATATATTAGAAATTATTTTGGAACTATCCGTGATGGGTTCCGTTAACGCAAGTGTAAAACATTAAAATGCCGAAATTCCACATTTGTCAGCACATCCACTATATTTGACCGATGTTTGAATGTAAAATAGCGCCACTGAAGCTGCGTTATGTGAAAAATGCACTTAGTAACAGGATCGTCCATTGCAATGCCCGGAAAGTTGGGTATAGGAGTAGGAGTGATGCGTGTGCGCTTTTTTTTTTCTTCTTCCCGAACCCAGTTTGTGGGAGACCCGCATGGGCCATCGTGCGTAGATGCGGGCGTTTCCATGTGAACCAGGTCCCGGCCATTTATCACGCGCATTTCATTTTCGTTCCACGTGTGCCTAATATGTTATGCTCGTGCCAGCGCTGAAAATTCGCCGCCCCCATCGCAGAACACAATGCACAATGTGCCGGCATCCTCCCTGGAGGCTTTCATCCTCTCATCATCTAACAGGTTCTATTAAAATATATACTGCACGCTTCACGCACTCTGCATGCACATATTGCTACTAAGCGTCCTTCATTACATCCATCAGTTGCCTGAGAATTCAGTTTTTTAATACACGATTAAAAATTGTACGAAATATATTTATCTATAATGTAT
Organism: Mimaenictus wilsoni; assembly: GCA_027575185.1. Taxonomy (NCBI): domain Eukaryota; kingdom Metazoa; phylum Arthropoda; class Insecta; order Coleoptera; family Staphylinidae; genus Mimaenictus; species Mimaenictus wilsoni. The sequence goes on along the minus strand of JAODAC010000685.1, from coordinate 1,293 downwards.
GTGTTAATAAGATATAAAATAGGTAGGTTGTCAACTTTTACTGATTCTTCTGTATCATGTCAAATTTACATATTTACAGTCTGTTGAACGTTTCTTCTGGTCCATTGCCTTTCGGAAAAATTCACAAAGTTTTATGTCAATGTTGATTTAGACGTGAATAATTGAATATTATTAACATATTAAATATATACTTCTATAGATGCTTCTATAGATATTTATAGTCGTTTTTCTTTTATTGTAAGAATAAAATGGAAACTAAAACTTGATATCTCGAATTCTGGGCAACATCCTTCCTAGACTTTCTATTAAATTTACTTTTGAATCAATTGGTGTATGATTTATATTCATAGGAATGTAATTAATATGACTAAATAAAATGTAATTTTAGGGCAAGTCATTTTTCTTGTAACCATTATTACACTCAGCTTTCCTAAGTTATATTATCGATACCAAGTAATTAAATAAAAAAATGTTCTAGGAATTTGTAGAAAATTTCATCCTTATTCAATTAGTGTATGATTTAAAATCTTAGAATTAGGAGAAATATGAAAATAGTTGATAATTTTAAAACTAATCACTTTTCGGAATACTCGTTTTTTTCACCTTAAATTTCTGAAGGACTTTAGTATGTTTGGGCTTCTTCGTATATGTCAGAACGAAGTACATTTAATGAAGAATTAAATGGTGTTTGATTAAGAATTCTACGATTTGTATATTAGAAATTATATTAAAACAAAATTTGAATTTCACGTTTTCGTTTCACAATGTAGCTGTCAGAAATATTAATTCTCGTAAAGATTTAAGTTTAATTTATATTTGCCTCCTTCCTATGTACACAAATCATATATTAGTCAATTCAAAATGAAATTTACCACTATCTATTGTAGCAGTTTCTTCAATTACATGTTTAAGAACTATATTATATATCATTAAAGTTGAGACTTATATCGTCATTATTGTCAGCTTAGAAAAATGACAAGTCCTAAATATTCCACATTATTTCACATTTTTGTTATTCCTATGAGCATAAATCATACTACCATCGATTAAGGAGGAAAAATCCCACAATTTGATGGTACAGCTTTTTAAATTAATGATTTAGAAGCAATTTTATGATTACTCAAATTTGAGTCTTGTTATGTCGACAAATTTGCTGGCAAAAATTACTTGAAATGCCTTCTCCTTAAGATTTATGATTTATTTACATGTATCTTATTTCTATGTTTATAAATTATATACCAATTGATTTCGAATGAAATTTGTCACTATCTCTTTTAAGAATTGTTAGGAATA
>JAODAC010000674.1:0-39571 GCA_027575185.1 Mimaenictus wilsoni | reverse complement strand
AGGCTGATCCCGCCCTCACCAGCGCATTGCTATGCATGCAGACACACCCTGTCTTACGGTGGCTCGCTCTCTCTCTCCCTCTCTCTCTCTCTCTGCGGGTGTGTCCGATCTCTGGAGGTATCTAGGCGTGCAGGCGTACGTATCATATGGTACACTCGTACATGGACCACCCGGTGACAAAAACCAGACGTATGCAAGGCGTCAGCCCGTCGCAACCACTTCTACAATCTCTGGATGTCTTGTGTTTATGTATTTCATTCTTAATGGCCCAGAGATTGTTGAAGTGTGACGAATTCCTCCACTTTACCGAAATAATATTTGGAATTACTTAACTCTAGACTAGATAAATCGGCGACATACACAAAAATATGGAAAATTCCACCTAAGACGTCCCGAATCATGTAATATTAAAAACTTAGGTTATGGCCTTATTAGAGGCTTGGTGATGGAGACTTCCCAGAGCCATCGGTTCACAACAGCGGTGCTGGGATGGAAGGTACGATGTGAACGGGACATCATGGCCCATTCATACCCATCCGCAAATATCATTAGACGTCAAACTTAAAACACATTAATCCATAAATTAATAAGATAAGATACTACTTATAAGATTTCCAAATTAACATTATACTGCTCATTGTACACTATCATATCAGCGTAATTACGCTTCCCTGTTTACGTATCTGCGTACACATGCATTCATGGTGAACATGGTTCATTTTTTAAATAAGAATAATGGTTATATTTTTACGTCTGTCGACCTGTTTCCGACATTTTTACATACATGAATTACTATGTGTATTTTTTTCTTGATGGTGATGATATTGAGTTATATGTGTTCTAGAATGTTTGTATGTTTGATATTGAATTGTATTCAGTATGTTGTAGTTTGTAGAGTGTAATTGTTGAATGTTGAAATGTTGATGAGTATGTGTATGAGTTTAAATGTTTCAATGGTTTAATTTTAATCAAGTCACACTGTACCTTGCACACACCTGTCAATTTATAATTTTTAATTAGTATCAACTTTCGCTGTTTGAAAAATGAAATTCTTTTAAGAGGTAAGGTTTAATAAGTTGCTTAGGCTTGCAAATTCCATTTGATTTCATTTTATTTAAGATGAAGAACTTCCCGTTTTCATTGTTTACCTCAAAATTTACAGAGAGCTGGAGTATATATCAAAGTAACTATATTATAGAAGCTAGATTAATTAATTTGAACGAGTAAATTACCAAATTATCAAATCATGTTACGTATTAATTATAAAATGTATAATTCCATAAATAATTCATTAAATTACACATGGTAAGAGCCTAAGCCAGGAAACATAAAATCATGCTGAATATTTAACTTTTTCGCCGCTACGAAATTCTCTTAAGAGGAAAACTTACGCTCAAGAAGTTGCCTATATAACTCCATAAACTGTAAGCCTGACAAGAAGGTTTTGGTTATTTTTTAATTCATGTTTTTAATTGCATTTGGGCATTATTGCCCTATTGTTTAAATATTTAAATGTATAATAAATATATCATCCAGTACATCTAACAGTTAAAGTTTTGTATGTAATTCAAATATTATGAATATTAAAATGTAATTCTTCGTATGAATGCAGGCTGATTTGATGACTCATGCAGTGGGTGGAAACAAGCGTTTTGGAGTAAGCGTGTGTAAACGGCTATTGGTACATTTTCTTCCTCGTGTCTCTAACTCGTGCCCAAAATCGCCATTTCCACGTTTATATCATTATATACTAATGAAAAATTATTTAAAAATATTTTTTTTTAGTTTGATTTTACCGAGCATCGACTGTTATGTTCATTAGCTCTATTCATTTTTTTTCAATGTAATTAGTCATATTATAGGTTAACACTATTGATAAGAAAAAGAATTTACTTTAATATACATCCCCGCCGAGTATCGAACTCTGGAACCCGAAAACCTATGAAAAACCTATGAACTAAAAATTAATTTCAAAAAATTCAAGCGCGAATGAGGTTCGAACCGACTTACCATATCGAAAGCGAAATAGACTTCGCAAAATTGCATCAACTAACTACCGTATTGGTTGGCATAATTGGTTATACGTTCAGAGAACAGTTAAATGGTGCTCGAATAAAATGTTTACCAATTATTTTCTCGGAAACTATGCGGTAGTGGGTCCTAGGAATTGCACAATTTTTTATTTCAAAAATGTAGTACCCGACTGCATATTTAGTTTTGAAAAATTCATTTGGTAGGGCGTGGACTCTCCTTGTAAGCCTTGGCACTTGAAGTTGCCTAATTTTCAAAGACACGGTTATCGAATTTCAAATTCGGCAAAATTGCTAATTTTGGTTCAACTATAAGGAACCTTTCATTATAAGACCACAAAAAAATCAACAAAAAGCCTAAAATCATAAAAAATAAAATAAAAAATGAATCTATTGACACAGCATTTGTAATGATGAATTAAGTAACTTTCAGTAAAAGGAAAAGACATTTCTTTTCTCACTATCACAATTATATTAGCCAATCTATTCAAAAATGCAGTAAAAACATGTCATGCTGGTCATTTTATTTCCTCAATTAAATTCTTTCCAAATTTTCGGCTTGACGTGCCGCTGGTGAAACGTTATCGTCTTAAGAGGTAAAGCTACGCTCGCAACGTTGCCTAGTTTATATCATATTCCATTTATTTATGTTTTTTTGAATTAATAATAAAACCAAAATATATGTCGATATTTCAAGACTATGAACATTTGGTTAATTTCACTGATGAAAATTTTATAAATCTAAATGAAACATATTTAACAAGTAAATTACAAAATAATTAGATTGATCTTATAAGGTTCCAATATACCAGTGAATGAAGAAAATTAAATTAGCCTACATTTCATAACCAAAAATACTCAAGTATAGCATCCACCAAAAAATTCAATTTGTAGACAAATCTCTAAAGTGCATCTCTAACCAAATCCCACTCCGGCTTCTTCCACTCAGCCTCGCATCTTATTGCGAATATCTACGCAGCGTGCGGCTAAACGAAGTTTACGCAATCATATTTTACGTTCAATTTCAGGTAGTCTAATTACAACTCAGCGTGGCTGAGCGGTTTGAAAGGCGACTAACAAATTGCTGAGATATAAATAATCTCAGCCGTTGTGCGCGCGGCTTTTTAGTGTGGCGCCTGGTACTCTTGGTTGTTATTGTTCTCGTCTTATTATTTAGCCCCCCCCCCAGCGTCCCTAGCACCACTGTCGAAAAGTGGCGCAATTTCGCCGCCACCCAACTGGTGACATCATAAAGCACCCCTCAGCTTTCTATTGAGACACTGACTGGTGCCGTCGTCGTCGTCGGCGCCGTCGCCGTCGTGTGGAAACAAAAGTTAAAATTAAAAGTATTTAATTAAAACCTCTAATTTTGGGCAAGGGTTTCACGCAAATTGCTCACAAGGTGACGCTAGTTTGTGGCCCTATTCCTCTACTACGAAATCTGCGCTTTTCAGGCAACCACCAGCCCACCAAATCGCAACCAATTTGGGCGCAAATTAGTTTTTGTGATTTCAAACATTTCGAAATTAGGAATGCATCTTCACCCACAACGCAACGGTGCGGATTTATCACCACGTCGAATTGCTAAGCAATTACGGAGATTTATTGTCCGTGGAGCGGTTGGCGCATTAAAAACGCAAATTCGAAGCTTGCACGAGGTGCAATCCAATATGGCGTCGTGAATGGAGGTGGGGGGCGCAGCGGCGAGTTATTGGAAAGCGCATTACTGAATTATTAAGTAATAATGTTTGCCACTGCGTTGAAATTGTTTCATTAAATTATATGATAAGTCAGCGAGCGCGCGAGAGTGAAAATTTCGAAATTAATTAGAATTAGGAGCGACCCCTTGGGGCGCACAGTTCGATGCAGAGAGCAGCCCAACCCGTAACTAACGCCATCCATTTAGTTCCCCATTTTGACCCTTTGCACTAATTTCCGGACGATGGTGAGGATGGGCGATATTTAGTTGGCGTTCTGCATCGTGCGCATCGACGGAGAGCGTTCATAAATGTTTCATCCGCCCGATTGTCGAGTCCTTTCAGACATAGGGTGAGCAACACTCATCGGGGTTGTCCATAGAAGCATAGCACCGTGTAAACAAACAAAGTATTAACATTAAACTAAACTAATAACAGGACACGACTAATTCGAAATAATGTCCTATATTACGTTTCGTACTATGAAAGTTTTGATGACTCTGGTAGCAAATGTGTTATAAATGTGTTATGTAAATGGTAGACATACGAACTAACTTTTTGTGAATATTAATATGAGTTAATTAAATATTTTACTTTGTGTTTTCATGAAAGTTGTGGAATAAGTTCCCTTTAGATATAATTTAGCATTGTTGGATTCATTCCCAGAAAATAAAGTAGTACCTAAATCAGAGGTTTCCAAACGTTTTAGAGCAGCACCTCCCTTTCTTTAATACAATTTTTTGGCGCTGTGTAAAAATATTTTGTATTCGGCCTTCACAGTTTGCCAAGGAGGCATGTGTTGTCGTTCAATTACTAGCTCATAATTTCAGGTATAAAATAGGCCTGCTCAAGTTTTTTTTTGTGGTTTTGATTCCTCTGAAACATGTATTATCCCTTCGAATTCTTGATCTAACTATTATTGTAAATTTACGCGCCTACCCTGAGACCCCTAGGGACCTCCCTGTATTGAAATCTATGCGCTAAATTAAGTTTGAAAGTTTTCTAAATTTAAAATGGTGATAATAATTGTAGAATAATGGCAATGTTATACCAAAGTGTACATTTGCCGATTATGAGACTTTCTCTACTCTTCTTTACATACGTACCTTTAGTCTGCTGGTAGAATAAGGTACACTGGGGTTTAATTTTAAGCAGGACGTAATTATTCTTAATAGTATAAAACCTTTCAGAATAATATTTCCCACATTTTGTTCAAATGAATCAAAAAAAAAAACTAGTAAGACCCTTGATTTATACCAAATTTAGATATATATTTTTTTATATTTTAACGTATGAAAGACTAAAAATATCCCGAGAACTAAATTAAATTTTGACTTGTGACAATTTTGTGGCCCATGAAAAATTTGAAATCGTTAAGTGTACCATAACAAAAACATGTTGAGAATTCCTAGTCTGGAAGAAAAATAAGGAGTAATATTATTATAAAAATAATCTTAGAATAGTCTTTATAAAAAAGGTAAAAATAATATTTCCTAGATTTTTTTATATAAAATCCAAAAAATATTCATATAATTCCAACTTAAATGAAATAATGTTGCACACAGTTTGTTTGGCGACTTTATAAATTTTTAAACGCGTCAGCTGCGAATGATACGCGAACAGGTGTGGTAAAATAAAAGCCGGAAAACGGCCTCTTCGCAGTTGCACTCGTTTTCAGTTGATCCAAAGGGGCGCGTAATTGTAGTAGTTGACTGCAGCTGAAATGCACCAAATTGTCGTAATGTAACAGTAAGAACACAAAAAAGGGCACAAGAACGCGTAAAAATAAGCACATCACGCGTTTTTCCCCGCTGGCGCACGCTGGACATAATTTTAGTTTAATTGCGTTTTAAGTAGGTTTCCATGTTTTGGGTCCTTGGTGCCGTTTTTTCAGTCATTCGAGACCGGTCCGACAACTACGCTTAACAACACCGTCGGCATTCTCGCCGAAAACGACGTGTAAGCGAGTGCAATTGTGCAACGACCAACCACGCAGCGTGCCAAATTATATAAAAATGCATCGCACAACTGCTTCCCTAACTTCCGATTTCAATATGCGGAAGCCATGGCCCGTGAAAAGCGAATCGCCGCGCCGGAAATGCTGACTGTTTCCCAATCACGCTATTACCCGAACCACGGGTACCAACCACCGGGCTTCGGTTTGGTCGCCACTACAAAACCTCACAATCACAATGCAATCACGAGCGCGTTGATTTTCACATACCGAATACAGAATTGAAAATGATCCAACACGTAAAGCGCGAGTTGAATAAAAAAAGTTTCGCTTTTTTGCCACAGCAAGCACAATATTGCAGTTTGCAAATAGCAGTTGGCAAACGACAAAAAGGGTTTCGCATTTGACTTTAAGCGCACGTTTTGCACGTTTATCGACCCTTGGCATCGGGATCATGAAGAACTCCGTCCGTAATATAAATGCACGTCCTACGCGTGCGTTTAAAATATTTAAAGGCCGTTCGCGAAAAAGGAAGCTGTTTGTCGCATTGGGGAATTTATCATCTGCCGAAATGAAAAGATTTGCCATGTATGACAGGATGGCTATGCATACATGTGTTCGGTTATGTATGTGTATGTGTTTCGGTGGTTGGAGGTTTGTGATGTTCTGCGGACGCGCACCATCACGGGGTTGTTCACTCGCCTCGGGCAAATATAATATTCATAGCCCGAGGGTGAGTACCGCACGTAAGTACTTTTTGTTACATCTACATGAACTCATCAGGATGAAAGCCTTCTGCAGATTGTTTGTTTTTGTCAGCGCTATTGAAGGCAAATATCCCGCCAAATAGTTGCCTCCCAGTCGAGCTTCAGCCAAACTGAGTGGACTCCATTACGATAGTTTCGGAATATGGACGAAAAATATATAAATAAGCTAGTATAATAAGGTAGCATAGAAAAGTTTCCTAGCGCTTTCGCGAGAGCAAATGTAGTATATTTTCGCTAATTCCGAGACTTCCCCTACCATTCTATCTTTAATATGTGTAATATGATGAGAAAGGTATGAGAATGTTTTCAAAAGAATTACTCGCTAATGCAATTACTTGATTTGGAAACCGTTTTGTCCTTAAGTAGCCATCTAAGTTAAGTTGTCCATTTTTTTAATTTACCGAGAATCGATATCTGAAGCCATTGGCTTAATTAAATTTACTTCCAATGTAAATCAGATTCAAAATTATGGTTGTTCTCATTTATTAGATATAAATACATTTTATTTAATTTCTTTCATACTACTGGATTAGTAGTGTATTTTCACTGATTCTACGTATCCACCAACTTTTATGGTATGTGTCTCATTTTATATGAAATTTATATTTTTGATATTTTGAAAGACCTAATCTCGGACATTCGAAGGTTAATTCTTTCAATCTCGAAACTTCTACGACTGGGAGAAACCTTTTATTCTACCCTCTTCCATGTACTGTGAAACCTGCGGTATATGAAAGGTGAAAATAAGTGAATATGATGCAGCAACGATGCACATGGTGATGAAGTCAATGATTTACCCATATTAAATACTCCGTGATACTTATATATTTCATTCCGTTTCCGCATTCGACAATTGCGTTAAAAAATATGTGCAGTGAGACCTGCTCAACGCGGAATCTGCAGTAAACAGAAACCTGTCAACAACGGGAAAAAGGTTGGCTCCGAGATTTTCCGTAAACGGATATCGTAATACTTCACAAGAAATTGTATTCCGTTGCCAATATAATTTCGGTCGAATATTTTCACAGATTCAGCATCTTCCCCCATTCACAATACTTGCTCCTGTTTTAATAAAAATCTAGGAGCAAACTTTTGGTAGCTGCTCCCCTTTTTATTTATTTTTTGAACCCTTTTTCTTGAAAATGTTATTTCGTATCAAATCTTACGAAAGTCAACTTTGGCTAATTTCAGTTAATAAAGTGAGTAAATTGGCGCCCAAACCAAATGTTTCCAAATGCTTCCTAGGATTTTCACCATGATTTTTTTCAAAAATCTAGTACCCGTCACTATTTTTAGTTCTCCGAAACTCATTTGACAGGGCGTGGTCCCTCCTTGTTAGTAGTGTGATAAAATCAATTCAGTAGTATAATTTCATAAAACTCGTCCTAATCTAATGAAAAAGCTGCGAAAACGAGTTAGATGTTTAAAAAGAATCAATCTAAGATATTCCGAGGTATAAATTCATTTCCCAAATCGCATAAAAAGCGATTACCTAATCCCCAAACCCTTTTTTACCGAAATTTATTGCTCTCATTTATTAGGCATTGAAACAAATTTGATCGAATTTCTTTCATCCTGTCGGGAACAACCAGCAACCGCATAGAATTTCCACCAGTGACATTTATCGTCGGGCTTTAGCCGCAATGTGCAGAACTATAAATATAATTCAAATGATTATTATGCGGGTATATACGTTGGCTTATAATGTGGCTAATAAAACCGACATCAGTGTGTCACGAGCGCTCTAATATGCTATTCAATTTGGAGGGCAATTTTCTGAGCGATTTTCTCGTGTTCCTTTTTTGCGCCAGCCGGGCAACACCGGCCGCGAATGCAATAAAAGTGCAAATACATCCGAGGGACGAAAATAACGGAACTGAAGAAAAAAAAAAACAGAACATAACAAGGCGACCTCCGAGCATTCCGCGACTCGAAAAATGAGAATTTAATGTAGTAATGAAGACACCCGCGCGCGATATTAGAATTTAAGGAGCAAAATGTACACGGCAGTGCCCAGCGCGCGTTTGCCACAACTTTTGATAAATTTCGCAACCTTATTACGAGAGGCGCGTATTGTCTCTTTCTTCTTTTTTCTCTAGCCTGCTTGGCCGACTCGTAATCCGGGCAATAATCTCAAATATATTCGTCGGTATATAAAAATTGTATATGGATAACGCAAATGGAATGCAAATGGTATTTCTGCCCGCGCGAAATACATATTCCCATATAAATTGTTTTATTTTTCCTGCGGTATTCCTGCGACCGGCCGCGGCCTGCGGGGGCTAGCACGCTCGGTTGAATTTATTTTTCGCCTTTCGGTCTGCGTTTTTTTCTTCTTTTGCCAAGCACGACGGGGAAGTTGTATATTGCCGGACGACCGCTTCTTGGCCGCAGAAAAAAGTGGTATATGTGCGGCAGTCGTACACGAACGAAATGTAAGTTATTCCGTTTTCATATTGTTTATTTACCTTCGGGATATATGGGTGCGAGGCTTGCGCAGTCGGCGATGATAAAGCGGCTAAAGTAAACGTTAATGATTCCGGGACCAAGAATAAAAAATGGAGTTATAGAGATGTTTACAATTGTTTATTAATTTTCCAAAGTTGATATATGCTGTTGTTTATTGATAACTGAGGGCAAACGTTTGAATATTGAAGTTTTTTTTTCTCTAGGTATATGCTAAACTCTACATGTAGTACTGCAGTGATGTAGTTTCATCAATTCTCGGTCTTCCCCCACTCATACTTCCTTAGTACTTACGTTAATTATATGAGTCCAATAGAAACTCTTAAAAACTCTTGAAAATCGTATGAAACCAATACTCGCTTTATGTTTTTTTTTATATTGTACAGAATATAATTCTACATATTCTCAATTATTTTCCACTCAATACTGAAATGATTAGGGCCAAAAACAGTTGGTTGTAGAGATGCGAGAATTATTGTTATATATGCAGTTATGAATCGATAAAACATTGAGAAAGGTAGAATTATGTTGCTTCCTCCCATCGAACTGTAGAATTGGTTATGGCAATATAGAGAAGGTTCACTGATTCTCGACCTTGCCCCTCTCCACCTTATGCAATTCTCACTTAACGTTATGAGAATATTTGAATAGGTTTATAAGAATATTGAAAGAATTCACATGGATCAAATTAAGTTTATAAATCTTGAAAGCATTATTATCTGTATGAATTAAAATAACATATTTTACTTACATATTTTTATTATTGTTGAAGCAAGTCTAATCGTAGTATTTCTTTTAGACTAATTAAGATATTCGTTAAAAAACTGATCCAAAGTATAGAATTGTACTTATACTGTGGTGGTAGGTATCTGGCATTATAACCTTCAGAAATTATATAATATAGTCCAACGAAGTGGTTTGCTAGTGTGATAAATGATCGCTGACTAGGGTCCAGGGTTCGAATCTCAACTCTGGCAGATCAAAGTTAATTATTCTATTCCATATTAATTAGTTTTTAATATACCTAATTCATTGAGAGAGATTGAATGTAACTTTTTACTTATTTTGAATCCACCGTCACTCCAATGGAATGATAAACAAATCAATTTTGGCTGTGGATCAAAATTAACTACACGTTGCGAAATAAGAAGACCCTATAACACAATGGAAGAAGGGACTCCCCATGGGTCATCTAAACAAAGGTAGAAATTGTAATTATAAAGACGCCAGCAATTTTCAACAATTTTAAAATCCGTGTAGTATTTACAATTTTTTTCTACTCTCCCCTGCAGTATATACTATATTTATAGCCTTTGCTATTTATTTGCTATTACAGTTTGACACTTTGTTGCAAATTGACAAAGGTAACACTTTTCAGGTATCAAAAGAAATTCAAAGTAAATTACCTGCTCGGTGAATATCTCGTCCACTTCTATAAAATACCACGCGAAGAAAAAATATTACAAAGTAGAAAACAGCTTTGAACTTTCAGAAAGGTTACCTGTCTTTGAATATGTTCGGCTAACATTTACAGCTGGACATTCTCTAACTACTCCCTGGATAGTTCCCTTTTTCTCGCCACTGGGCAACCAATAATACCAAGTCCCCCTAGAACTATATTACCTATATTTTTCGCATCCCCTTCATTTCCTTCCTTTTCCTTCACTTTTATTTTCCCACTTTTATTTTCTAATACCTCCTTGGTTTGAATATAAATAAGAAATTGTAAATTTCACAACAACCAAAAGAACCTCTGAAATCCGTTTTACGCGACAAAGTTTTTTATAACGTGGTCAATAAAATAAGCAATATCCTTTTTGCAAATAAGGATACTTAACCTGAAGGGTCTAAGAAAAACATTTTATTTCCGCGCTGGACAAACATTGACTCGTACAAATAAAACCCGTTTATCTACGGACTGAAAGGATTAATTAAAAGCGAAATATTGCCAGTGGGCACAGGTTTACCGACTGCCCGAATTCGGGTGGAGTAACGCCGCTGTGATGCTCGTACCATAAATATAAACTTGCCGGCCGTTACGAGATGATCATTAACTTTTAACCACCGCCGCGCGTTGCTGCGTATGCGCGCTGCCCACCTCTGCTACCGCCCCCCAATCGTGTCATTCAATTTAAACGGGGGCGGGCGCCAGCTGTGGTTAGCTCGTTGTCGCGTTAATGCGCGCCGAAATAATTATTAAACGCGCTTGTCGTTCGTACGAGACTTTCATTTCGTGGCCTCTTTTTGGAGTGTGCCCCAGCTCGGTGTATTAGCTGACACTTTTCGAAATTAATAATTACAAGTGCAGCAAATACGGATTAGTAAAGCGTGGTTAAAATATCATGCAGCATGTACATGTACTTGTTAATATTAATCGAGTTAGAGTCAAATTATTTAGGTACTTTTCACTACAGCACAGGAAATACTATTTTGTGTGATGTGTAGTTTTGCCGGTTGTGAGTCTACCCCCACCAATCTCTATCTTGGTGCGGCTTATGTAGTGGATACGTTTTTAGTAGTTATATTATTGCTTGTTTTCAAGCAGATTACTCTAGTGTCAAAGAAAATGAGTGGAACCAACCTGCGTTTTTATGCTTCGTGAACCTAAAAAGGCGTTCGACAGAGTGCAACTGTCAGACATAATTTGCATACTTCGGGAAAGAAATATTACAACGGAAATAATAAACACGACAGATAGGAACAGGACTAAGACAAGATGATTTCTTTAGCCTGACACTATTTAACCTCGTCATGGAACAAATAAGCAGCATAGTGAAGAGGATACAACATAGGTGAGGTAGAATTGATGGTCGTATGCTATGCGGACGATATTTTGTTAATATTAGCCAGCGGAGATAACCTTCAACGAAAGATCTATCAATTTAACACTGCCAGCGTAATGCTCTATTTGGAGATACAACAGATACATTTTAAACAGCGCATTAATGTTCGCTAACATATTTTTGCCTCGTGTTTCCTAACTTCCCTTGCACTCCGAAAATGCCGGTCTTCGACAATCCATTCTTCAGTCACGTTTCAAATCCTAAACTCGAAGCCTGCACATCTTGACCATACTTCGAACCAAAATTCCTCGCCTTGTAGTCCCGATCACTGTAGCATCTCGCATGTTCGGGTTCACAATCGGCTACCTCCAGCTACATGACACACACCCAGCTACCACCAAAAAACACGCTTCTGATGTCATGTTTTCTTCTTAGCCTCATTTACCTGCCCCATTTCTTCTCTACCGTTACAGATTTCTCGCCCTTCAAGCTTAGGTCACTACTCCGCCATCTTACAACAGTTTGCATCAACAGTTTGCCGTCCATCACCATCACCATGTGTAACCAGTATCGCACCGGCATCATCATAGCTCACTTGTGTACGTCGGTTTCTAGCAAACCAATCATCATTGCGCAAGCAAACAGAAGATATTGTGAAATAGTGCAAGTAAACTAAAGCTGGAAGTGAACGACCAGACAGGAAGAATGGACCTCTCAACTTTTATTTTTATTAGAAATATCAAGACTTAATTCTCTTAAATTCTGATTAAAAAAACTCAACGTTAAGGCAATGTATATAAAAGGTGAGCAAAAAAAAAGGATTTACAAAATTTATGTGAGTTCAATGCACCAACATTTCCTCCCCGCATGTTAGCTTAATCCCGAGCAGGTAATTTTTAAAACTCTCGACAAGCTTGGTAATCCCTCCATCTCACCGAAAGTAAACATTCGCCCAAATTATATTTAATTATAGCGAAAGAATAATCTGCCAGTGTGCTGCGGCGTGTTTTATTTAGTGCGCAGCTGGGCACAGAGCAAGGAAATTGCGAGATATTGCAATTACGTTTTGTTTTCCACTCCGGCGTGCCGGAGATCGCTTTCATTAATCGCTTCATTCGATTTTGATATAACTGGATGTCGACGCGTTGTTTGCGGGGCGCTTTTATTGTTCCTGGTGCTCGGTGCACCAGCGTTGAAATGTTTTCATGTCTTTCCTTCGGGCTCGTCTCTTATCAATCAGCCGAATGGAATGCTCCGGCGTAGTGCGAACATCTGAACGCATTTAAACGAATTAAGTCACGCCGAAAGGCAACGGAAAACGCGGAAAAGCCGTGTGCTTTCACGGGAAATAATCTAGTAAGACGAGAGCAACTATTTGTTGTCAGTAAAATTTTACGCCTAGTGCACCGGAGAACGAGGAATATAACGCGTGTTTGCCCTTTAAATTAAAGTGATATTAAATGTTTTTCGACTTGAAAAGATAAATGCTGAAGTTTTATGTAATAAATATTTTTATGATGAGTATAAATAAATGTGTCGTATTAGCACATGGTATGATTCTTACTTATGTAATGTTTATTTTCGCCAGTTATGAAGAACACAACATCTCTTGCCTACGTTTCAATAAAGTGGATCACTTTGCTAGATCCTCCTATGGATCAGCACTTCTTTTCATGGTCCTTCCAATAAGGATACATTTTTTTCTCAGCGGTTATGATCTATTTTGTATTATAAGATATACATTTCAGATTAAATTTATCTGCTATTTATCTGTTATTACTAGCAAATTGAAGCATATATACAGATACTTTCAAATATATTGATAAAACTTCTTTGTTGTAAGAGGCACTCAATGGAAATACACGTAGAATGTCTAAAATTTAAAACCGTATAAATGAGAATTGAAGGATTTCAAACAAAATTGCAAACGTTGAAAAAGGCGCCCATTTGCCCTTCTCTCATTCAACGCATTTCGCTGCGAATTGCACTGGACTTTTCATTAGTTCGGGAATCATTCAACTTTTTTTTCCGCCGCTCAGTGTTCGTATAATTCATCTTCAGCCCAGCGCTGGCAGCGAAATGAAAAGTGCGATATCGAAAGTAAAAAAAGCACGAGCCGACTCAACGACCACCTCGCCAGGAGCATTCAATTCGCACGAGTCTAGACGGAATATGAGTTCCCTGACACGTTCCTTATTCTAGAAGACGTCTGCTCTTATTGTGCGTAAAACTCGCATAATCCAAATATCTTAGCATGCAAAGCGAATTCGTTTTCCATATTCCATATGAACGGGAACAATTCGAAAATCTTCACCATCCTAAAACCCTTTTCGTACCTCGCATCTTATTCTAACCTCCAAGTCTTTCAACTATAATCAATCCCTGCTGCCAGTCGCTGGCGCTGCTTGCAAGTGGAATAAATGCGTGACGGCGTTTATTAATTTATCAGAGGCGGCGAATCTCTAGCGAAATCTGATCAACAAACTTTATAGCGTTTTGGGCCTCGCGTTTAAACACTTTACCTATGTGTGCGCTCCCCGGAAATGAAGGCCGGATCCGGGAGTGCTAAGTTCGCGCGGTGCGCACATTCTGCGTTATCCTGCTTAAGGACAATCGCACCTGGCCACCGCCGCTCACAAATCACTTTAATTACCCACCGCCCGCGATAACACAAACACATACGCTTGCAGGGCATGTGGGCGCCCCCCGACGCTAAATGAGGGCGCTTAAATCCGGGGCCTGCGCTTAGGTGTTACCACCCCCTAAGGATATGCAAAGCTCCTTGTCACAACTCTCTTACGGATGGGTTTCAATAGAATATTTGTATACTGTCTAAAAGTTATAATATTAACTAAAATTGTGGCGAGATAAATAAATATAAGAACAAACAGGGTAAATAGAAACAAATTAATTTACGAATAGGTAATCCAAATAAAATAATGTACGATTGGAAAATAAAATGTTTTAATTATATTATAAACTTATATACCAATCGATCCATTACGCACTAGGTCCCCCAGAGGTGTTATTATGACGGAAAATAAAGGGGGACGTGTAATGAGTTGGCAGTCTTTTTTGTAGCACGGTGAACGCTCTGGATCCGTATTCAGACCTTGAACGTCCAAAAATCAAAAGATTGCGGGCCGACAACTACAACTTTTTCAAACCGCGGGTTTTGGTTTTTGCAAACTGGAAACCGTGGTTTCGAGTTCGGATTCTAACAAAATGAAACTTTCAATGGTCAACAAAATAATAATACGAAATTACACACTTCAATATTAACTCCCCATAAAATAGCAAATAAACCCGCATATATTGAGTTAAAACTGCAAATTGAGTTTTTTTTATATAGCGCACAACAACACAAAATGAAAATTGTATTACTCGGCGGGTAGCCTAACGTTTATCACGTCAAATAAAATTGAAAATAAACCCGGAGCGCACTTAGCAGGTCTCTTGTTGCTCGCGCGCTTTATTACCGTAATTTTTGTTGATTTCGCACAGCGGCGAAATGCGCTTTTTTATTGCCACACGCGCGAAAAATCGAATGCCACACCATCCAGCGAGGCTAGATCAGGCCTGGATCTTGCAAGCACCGGTCGCCCCAAAGCGCGTTAAATTCAGCGCGAAAAACGCGCGCATTGAAAAGCTGCACTGCAATATTGTAGAACGTGGTGCCGCACATGCGAGCGGCAATCATATGTCGGAAAAGGTTGAAATGCAATATTTATGATATGTAAACTTTATTTCTTTGTGGAGGAATTGGCCGGTGATCGATGGACAGATATCTGGAGGCGGCCTGATGCATTATTCACGAAGTCCTGCCTGCCAGAGCCCGGGCAGCGAAATGTATTCGCGTTGTGCGTCGCGAACAACCGGAATGCACGCGAAACTGCTGATCTGGGTATGCACATGAAGAAGTACAAAAAAAAAACGATCGGGAAGAAGAAGTGGTAGACGAAAGAAAAAAGGAGCGCCTGGGAGACGAGGCACGCTCATGTTTATTTGGAATATCCACTAGAAATAAAATTTAGCCGCCTCTCGAACTGTTTGAATGTGGATCAAATATTCATGTTGGACAATAAGCCGCCGAATAGTATGGATATTTTTTGGGGATGTAAAGATATTCGGTTATGGCCGCCGTCAATGTGTGGGGTTGGTTGACATAAATCGCCTTTCATGTGAATGAAACGTTCTACTTTTCTCTAGTCTAGTATATCTTGAATCGTTAAATCAAGTTAGAATACATAGAAGAAAAGTTAGAAAACAAAATGATTGTACTGTTCTTATTATCATTAAAACGTAGAATGACCGCGTCTTTTAAGCCGTTTTTTTATGCACAAAAGTGTGGTTTTCGGGTTTGGGTACAACCTCTAAAAAGGGGTTATTTCATGAAGAAGCATATTGGTATTAATAATCCCGTTTTCAGAATCCTCTCCACGTTCATTCTAAAATATTTGGGTGTAAGGTTCCTTTTTACAGTCACCAAGAGTGACAATTTCTTTTAGAAGATCTTAGCTAAGGTCGGATTTGCCAGTGACATAAATCGCACTCAAGAAACGCTACCCCTTTTTGTACCCACCGGCGCGCTTCGCTTAACTTGCGAAAACTAAATGCACGTTCGTGAATAACCCGGATGCAAATATCTTTACGGAAGCAGATAGTAATTATTAGAGTTTACGGTCCCGTACACGGAGGTTCCGCCAAAACGGAACCAACACACTCAGCATGGGATCTCTCCCAGTGGTACTCCTACTAATAGAAGATTCCACTCTCCACTCCAGTTCGCAGGAGCTGGTTGCTTGCAAATGTAACAAGAGCAAAAAGATGCGCAGCGCGGAACTAGTTTGAGCATAACAACGCAGGGTGAAGAACCACTTCGATAAACCCGAGAAGGCGAGTATCGCCATGGCGAAACCCAAAGAAATAGGGAGAAAATTCGCAGGTGTCGCCACACGCTCGGTACTTCTTTTACGAAAATATACCGTATTTCGGTCGTCGGAGGTCTTAGCGCGGCGCCATGTTGACTGGTGTCTGGGAGCTGTTTGTGCTTGCGTTCTCCAGCCATATCTTCCACTCGGTGGAAGTCAACAAATCGCACAGGGACGTCCAGAGTGATCAACATCC
Organism: Mimaenictus wilsoni; assembly: GCA_027575185.1. NCBI lineage: Eukaryota > Metazoa > Arthropoda > Insecta > Coleoptera > Staphylinidae > Mimaenictus > Mimaenictus wilsoni. The sequence goes on along the minus strand of JAODAC010000674.1, from coordinate 22,747 downwards.
TTGTGGATTACACATTGGTAATTTAGGAGTTATTTTTCTCGGGTTTTACAGAGGACTGGTTGTGTTTGGTCACCCTGGAGAGCGCCTGCAACACTCGCAACTAGGACACCAACTCCGATTCTCCCCCGAAATGTCGTTGCACGCCTTCCGTCCGCGTTGGGGCAACACAATCGCAATATTTATTCTCGGGGCGCGTATCAAGGGGCGCATTGAAGCCAATTGGAAAATTAAATTTTATGCCCGTTACTTTACTATGCCAAACTACACTTCCGCGTCGCCAGCCCGCGAGAAAACACTGCGGTTTTGGTATTAACCAATAAGTCGTGCAGAGGGAGTTCAGCATTCCCAATCGTCCCCGAATACAATGCCTATGTTTTTCAATACTATTTTGTGCATCCGGTCATGATAAATTCTTTCGGCGATAGTTAGTACAATAATGGCAATATGCGATCGGGTCGTATATCTTCAAGAATTGGTTATTAAATAAATAACTGTGTTGCTGTGGAGATAGTCGTCGTTCGACCTCGGGACGTAAACTGTTTTTAATTGCGAATGCCGGGAAAACGCATTCCTCTTGTAGATGTATCTGTATGCTTTTGGGATGTACAATTATATGGCCTACGTATGTTTCAATGGAATATCGATAAATACGGCTTTTGGGTATTCCACACTCGGGCGACCGACGGTACTATAATTTCCAGATATGGTTGGTTATAAAGCTCGCGTAATTGCTACCCAGAAGTGTAGAAAGACAAAAACATGAAATTGAACGGAACCAACATCATTTACGGCGGCCACTCCATACGCATTGCTTTTTATACAGATATTGCTTCTGCTTGGTTTACGATCTATATCGTTCTCGGAATAAATATTTGTAAAAATACGATTTACTGTTTTTATTAAGCCTATTATATTTATATAATTTTATATTTTATATAATTTTATATAATTTTATATTTCCTGTGGTAACTGTTCTTGCATTTAAAATTAGTTAGCCTTGATAATCTAAACATTGGCTCTGGTTTCTGTTATGATTGTTCTGATTATTGCTTGATCTTGTTTGATTCGGCTTAGTTCGGCTTCCACAGCAGAAGGCTGTTTATTGCAGTATTGTTAAAAGCTGATTTGTAACAATGTTTCAGCTCATCTCAAAGCTCAGCTCAGAAACCAGAGATTTCACTTTAAATAAACGCACTGATTTTGAATCGCTGGTTATGTATGTATTGATAAGATATTGTATCCCACAGGGTTATAAACTTCCAAAAGCAACCTGAAGCCCGACTCTATAAGCTTCAAATACCTCCCCATAAACCTCCATCTTCAGACGAGGATTATTATCTCATTTACCTTCAACCAGTGGCAGATTATTATACTATTAAACATAGTTCGTAGAAAGGTGGAAATTCCTCCTAGCCCATGTGTATTAGCTTTACATATAGAAGAGGTCCCTCTGGGTATATAGGAGTTTCAATTTATAGGTTTTTTCATGTGATTTTTCCTCTTCTCGTATGATGGAACGTCACAATATTCATGTCTTCATCACGTTGGACTGGACTTGTTAGTATCGATCTAGCCCTATTACTCAAGTTAAGAGAATCGTATTTGCAAATGAGATAATTTTCTATGAACCGATCCATTTTTTAGAATCAAGGGAAGGTGTCATTATATGCAGCTTCCCACAATCCCCTTAATACTCTGAATATTATGCATTTATTCCCATGTACTCACTTCAGGTACGAACTTTTTTTCTTCCTTAGGAACCTACACCAGGAACAACCATCGGGTAGTCTTTTATTTGTAGCAGACCTCTAAAATGTCATACTTCACCATAACGTCAATACATCAGTAGACAGGATCACTACCTCATGCACTTTAATCTGTGCTTCCTTCGTGTTCAGGTCTTTCCGTAGGCTTCTACTTCTCTAGTAAGCCCTGGTGAAGGAATATCTCAAATTAAGCGTCCTTTCACATAGCTGGCTTCGGGCTTCAAGCTTATATGGCTTCACTGGTCTGATCAATGTATTTAAAAGAGATAGTTTAACCCGCCAGTTTGTTTCAAGCCTGGGTAATTTAACTGGTCACCGACTCGCGCTCGTTATGTAGTAATAGGCTATGTTCTACACCAGGAACAAACATTCGACATCCGTTTCTTACTTGTTTCAACAACAATATTCTAAAATGCTTCCGATATCAGGGTTATTTCAAAATAATCTGATAATTTAGCGAGAAAGTGTGTGAGGGTAAGAATACAAAACTAACAATCAACTTTGTCACCTAGACCTTAATAAGGAAATATTGGTTCAATGTGAAGCCTATATTATATTACCACTTTTTAGAACTCCTCATTCTATTTTCAAGAAATATTTCCCGAGCAAAGAACTGCAGCCAATACTCCAGAGAAAAAGACAGCCGCATCAATGCAAAGCAAAAGCCACAAAACTTTCTAATTCCCACGAGGCCCTAAGATGGGGCATTGGTGGTTTGGGGGCTCATCTATTCCAGCCTCTCCGCGGTGCTGCTCTGCCAAAAGGTAGTAGCCCGCATTCATGATGAATTTATTGTGCTTGTAACTCGTGTTTAACTCTCCGACTTTCATGCCGGAGTTCGTTGTCACTCGCAACTACGCGACCTCGAGCACTGCCAACGATTTTATGCCACCCCAAAGATTAAACTTTCTCTTTATATACCCATATTATTGGCCTACGCGCATATAAATCTTCCTCCACTTTTCGTTCGGGCGCACTTAATCTATTCGCTGGTTGTTTATCTGCGATCCAGCCGGATTGCCGCTTTCATAGCGTACTGAAAAGCTGTTTATTCGCTGATAAAAACGCGCATTATTACCGCCGGAAACTTTTCTAATGAACTTCTAGCAACTTCGCCTAAATCAATCTTCGAGTATTTGAATAAGTTATCAGCGTGTTGGTTTGGTTTCGACGCTGACGACGACGAATTAATCTATTATGCTCGGGTCTAATTTACGCATGCGAATTAGTTATGCGGGTTGTGCAGTTTCGCAAACCAATGCGACACATTCCGGAGAGGACGGCCGCCGGAATTAGGTATGCATTTGAGCAGTGAGAAAGCATGAAATATAAATTGATAGTTTATAATCGTGCTGGTACTGCATTAATGTGTACATAAAGTTTACTTAAAATGGCGCAAGTTTCGCGTGTGTACTGTTAAATGTCCAGTTGCTCTCGTGCGCTTCACTGTAATTGGTTAATTCATTATTAATTCATCCGCTTTATGCGCAAGAGGATTAACTTATGGCATTAAATATAAATATTTGTACTTTTGTTCTGTTCCATGTTATTTAGTAGGTCGTTTCTGACTGCCTTTTGTTCTGTCTGCTCTTTTTTTCAAATACAACTTTAAATAAATTAAATGTTTGGATGTAGGAAGTGTTTTGTTTTAATTCTTTCAGGTTGAAAATTAATTCGTTTTAAATAAACTTAAGACGGAGAAGAATTATAGGGAATTGTATTTTTTTTAATTTCATTTATCGAGCATCGACTACTGTGGACATTAGCTCTATTCAATTATTTTTTCGATGTAATTAGATGAATGTATATCAGGATTAATTCTATTGATAAGAAGAAACATCCGTTTTACTCTACATCCGCCGGGACTGGATCCGCTGCTTCATTTTGTTAGAAAATTGAAATTATACTACGAGGTAATCAAAGCAATTATTATTTATTTGTCTTTTCATTTGACTCATGATTGTTTCATTTTTTAGAATTAACTCTGCTTCTTCGGTTCTAATGTACACAAACCCGAAATCGAAAAACCCATATAATAACCGGGTTATTCCATGTCAAATTAACCAATATTGAAGATGGTCCTTGCTCGAACAACTCTACATCGAATGAACGTTGGAGAGGAGGTTCTGCAAGGTCTTCTATAGTGACATGCCAAATTTCACTAGATATCTTACATGGTCTTGTTTAGGTATCAGTGCCGTTTAAAGAAGAGGAGCTCATCATGGCTACAGGCAAGAATATTGAAAAGTGGCAACTTTGCTTAGATATTCTAAGAGTTCTATAAAACATAGAAGTATGTGCTTTTGTGTGATCTCTGCAAGTAATCAATTCTGGTTCTAGACATGGAGAATTAAAATAAAAAAATCTAATCGGTTCATGTCATATTCACCTTAAAGTGGGATACTTGGCCCGCTGTCGCATTGAATCGGACCTGGACAAGGTGGAGTACGTGGCGTAATGATATCGTACAAGCGCTGGTACATTAAAGTCCCGGGTTAAAACACCAGTGTCGGTGTAAACTAAGATCTCGCACTCCACAATTACCTAACTCCTAAATAAGGAAGAAGGTTGGACGATGCACCTACGACCTATCTTTGTAAAAATCGCATGCAAAGAAACCGTGCAGCTAGATTTAAACCTATATAAACTTATGGTATAACTCTGTGGATATGTCCGTACCTCAAACGTAGAAATGCTGGAATGATTTCAAAGTAAATAGCTCAGACACTATAAAGTATAGTTCAAAATACATAAAGTGAAAATATCTTATTTTATGTATTCAATTCCATAATGCATTTAAAAGATGCAATAAATTTAGTACCATCATTTTTAAGCAGATGAGTGTAGTAGCCCAGTTGGTAAGATCACTGCTTACCGCGCAGGGGGATCCAGGTTCAAATCCTGGTCGTGACAATAACAATTCTACTCGCACCGGCAACCACATTAACATATGTGGTTGGTTAGAGAAGTCTTCTTCGCCTTGGGCAAGGCTAGCAACCTGCCCAAAGGGAATTAATATGTTCATAGTTACCCAGAAAAATTCTGGAAGAATGACGGGCCACTGCCCTATGCCCGGTCAGCGATAAGGCGGGTGAACGAAGAAGAAGAAGATATTTAGGCAGGCATTGTGAAGCTTTATAGACATTCAAAATATAGACCAGGATCATCTCCTTATTTCAATATTTATAATATAATTATTATTCAAAGGTAATGGTTTTAGAGGTTAATGCGTACTGTCACTGCTAAGTCGCACACTAAACCCTGTGTAGAAAGTGGGGAAGACGACTGTTCGAAATTCGGCTAGCGTACCTGCCGCTGCAGTATGAAAGAAAAAGAGAGAGAGAAAGAAAGAAGCATGACTGACTGACGTGCTGACGTTACTTTCTTTACCGTCACATAACGAAGCAGCAATAACAAGTTATTAGTTGAAAAATTTACAAAATGTACTGATGTTGAACAAATGAAAAAACTAGGAAATTTCATGCGTGTTTTTCCTCATAAATATTCTTTTGTAATAGATAAAAAATGTAGTGAATTTAATGAAATTGTTTTGATTAAAATATATAAATAACATTTAAATATGGAACATGTTTTTAATATGGACGTTAATTTAAATTGCCTAAAATTCAATTTGAAAATTATTTTTTGCAAAATATGTAAAATATCCTATGCTCAATATGAAATACACTATTTTCATAATTCAAAATTAAATGGGTATTTGTTCCATATATTTTCGCAACAGATATTGCCCATTAACTTTCCCGACTAATAACCAATTTAATAGCACAATGCGAAAATGAAATACAGCTAAAATAAAAATGAAAAACCCACAAACTGCACGCTAGTGGAAAACAAAAAAATCTATTTATTACGTTCATAATATACAACAAAAATTAATTTGAATAAAAATATTACATTTACCAGTTAAATTAAAGTTTGGAGGTTAACATAAAGTAGGGTACGATTGTTTAGAAGTCTCCCTTTGGGAAACTTAACCCTAAAATATGTGTACTTTGTTGTATACTTAGGTTTTACACCTCCATAACACCGATTTTTTGTTGTCTGCATTTTTACGCTATCGCGTTTAAGGACGCCCGGTGATTTTCGCTAATGCGCGCCAACCGCCAGCGAACGGCAGGCGTCATTTGCGCGCCTGTATTACGGTCATCCGCTACTTTGTAGTCGCAATAAAGCGTCCGCTAATTAAAGCCGTGGGCGGCCGCCCGCGATGCTGCGCGCAACCCATCGCGACCGCCACCTGCATGCGCATTAAGGGGCGGCTGCGTCGATGCGGCTCGATCCTCTCAGTCTCTCTCCTCCTCTCTCTTTCGTATGCGTTCAGTCGCTAATTTCATTTCACTTGAGCATAATGGACGCGTTGTGTTTAGAGCCGTTGCGCTCGTTAATATCGTTAAAATGTATGATGGCTTGTTTTTAAAAAGGCATCGCTGAGGCCAGGGCCGAAATGTCGTCGAGTCGTGGCGGTGCTGGCCGTGCTGGGATTTTTAAAAAAGCATTTTCTCTAATTTCATACGCGTGTGACATTATTTTTTGATTTGAGGTCGTCGAAAATTTCAATGTTGCGGAATTTTTCGTCAGGAGTAGAATGAATGAGTTTTAGAATATTTATATCTAAGTCTCTCTGAACTTACACATTAATATAATGAGCATTAGGACATTTATATCTAATTGTAATTGTTGTAAACAAATAAGCTTTATTTTAGTTGGCTGCTGTTGGTTACTACGCAAGATATAAACAGTAGGTTTCCTAAGTTATTATATGTTTTGCTAAGGCCAGAACTGCAGCACCTTCAACTGCAGCTCCTTCAACCACACTACCTTCAACCACAGTACTATCGGAAATCTCTTCATAATCTACATCCTCAGCCGGTGAGGATGGTAGATTGTTCTCCATACATGTCCCACAAACCTGACAAGTACCATTTACAGCTGCACATTCTTCGTTGTCTACCACTTCCTTCTGAGTCGCTGAAAACGACTTCTGTGCTTCTTCGTTATTCATGAGAGATGATGCAATAAGTCCTAGATATTGCTGTTATATATTAACCGTTCTCATTCTTGTTTCTTGACCAACTCCAAATAGTCCAGGCTCTTTCTCTCCTTTAGCACGCATTTCACCATATACACTTCCTCGACACAGATCATTCACGTGCAGTACCATCATTCTGTTTATATATTGCTTAGTAACCAATCGCAGCCAACTAGAATAAAGCTTACTTGTTCACAACAGTACATTAAGGTATTTCAACCCAAACTAACCGAATCTTTCCCTAACATATCCTAACTCATCTTCGGTGTTGACACACTCTTCAGAACGGTCATTCAAAAGCGGGAAGAGTGCTCAATCAAGTGGAAACATTTGACTAATAGCAAGTGGTCCAGGTGTCCCGATTAACTTCGAAGCTAACCCGACCTAACCCAAGTCAATCTTTAACCTAACCCAACCAAATCTTACCTAACCTAATCCAACCTTAACCAACTTAACCCAACTTTGGGTTCGGTTATGATACTGAAATAAAATAGAAGAGAATAAAATAATGATACATCCCGAAAGTTTGATGAAATCACAGTATTTTCGCAAAGACGAATGCACTTAAACTTGTGCATTTATGCGCTAGGTAGCGAGCCCATTTCCGGATGCAATTATAACTTCCGTTCGGACTCTCGAGTTCATTAGGCTCCTGTTAATAATTCACGGTTTCGGATACATTAACTTCGGGGAAGGCGACACTCGACCACTCAACATGGAAGAGCATCAACCTGCGCTCACCCGTTGAAGCATCCCGAAGGGCACGGGCACTCAAATATTGCGTGTGCTCTCAAACTGCGGATGAACCATATACTATTACAATCTAGCACAGGCTGTTGTTGTTGTCGTCGATGATGGCGGCCATTTGTCCACGTTGTCCACGCCACGCGAAATGGGGCTATCTTTAATCCAATATTAAGACGGTCTTAGATTCCAAATCGAAGACGACGCTATCGTAAACCCGACTAAGACATTAAGCAAGTCCTTTATACGAACACATCAGTGGAACAGGGGAATGACAGAGGCACCCCCCATATCATTTGCGAAGACAACAACTTGTCAACGAAGGCATCCACATTTTCGGAAGGTTCACGAACCACGCAGTCCTTGGTGAATCATGGAGAGTAAAAGAGGAATTTCAGTGTTACGCCGTTGATGGAATAATTACAATCACAATTAACCAAGTTTGGCGATAACATCGAAGGTTGTGGTCATTTCATGTTACATTTTGGGGTTATGAAAATTTTAATCTCCGGTTTGTCAGTTTTAAACGTGACCTACATAATGTAATTTTTCTTTGACCTAAATTTAGAAGAAAAAAAAAGCGAAAATATGAAAACCCATAACGAAATGCAATCAGAAATATATCAAACTGAAGGGCTTTGAAATGTTAGCAAACTTTTGACATATTGATTTACCGATTTTCGTCGACGACAGAAACAGAAACTGTATCGAAAAGTTTTCTGAATGTAATTATTTATTCGCGTAACTTTTCGTGAATATTGAAATTTACTTTACCCTATGTAACGTTTCTTCCACCGCGTAATATTTAATTATTTAATTAACAGCTGCAGAATTGTGCGGTCAAACAATGTTTGGGTAGTGCAGAAAACGCGTAAAAGTTTTAATAATATAATTAATAAAGTTTTCGGTGTATTTTATTCCAAACTTTCACAAACAATCACGTAATGCATATTCGGTGGAACAGGAGAAACGTTTTTCTGTGTTTTCATTTCATGTTTCTGTGTTTGCTGTGCATTACAAGCATGCTCCACTTTTTTTCGGCCACGTTCAATTAATAATTGCGTAACACGTGTGTTTACGTAGGTCACGTGCTTCCGATTTAATCATCTTTAAATCTGTCAGATTGGTGTAACTTTCGAGTTTCTTACTTCTTACCCACAATTCCAGTTCTTTTTCATTGGGTAATCGATGTGGATCATTTACTCACCTGAAAAAATTAACACACATTATATATTGTTAAAAATTCAGTTAATTATTGAAATAAACTTAGTGAAATCTAATTATATCTTATTACAAACGAATTTTGAAATTCCAGATAAATTTGAAATGTTGTATTTAAAATTTCATGATGGGAATCACGAAGAAAAAATTCTAATCATACCAAACACGATAGATTTTTCACTATATCTTTAATTTTGTTATATATTTATGCCAAATATTATTTTATTGTAGTGAACATAGTGCGGTTGTATTCAGCTATTGTTTGCAATTTTGTGATGTCATTTTCAGGTGCTATACTCTTCTAGTATCTGTGTTAAATACATATTGATATCATCTTATAGAGAGCCCCAGGTAAAATTATTAACTTTGATCGGCTTTACAGACCGCAAAGAAAATCGCAATAATCGCGTACTCATACATTTATATACAATTTTTGCAATGTTGTTCAGCGCTGTGATGCGCTGCCTTCTGCTCGCAATTAATATTTGAATTTGGCGCCCTGCGCGCCATGATGACGAGCCGAGGTGGCAACCGCGCTACACTACTGAGCGTCCCTTTTTTGGCCTAGCTAAGTGGTACGCGCCCTCGGCTAGACCTTGTTTTTGTCCGACCGTGGCGCGAGTGGATGGTTTGTCAGTTTTGTAAGTGTCTTAAATAAAGAGTTGTCAAGTTTACCACCGTTCGTTGTGAGCCTGTCGTAGATTACCTGCACCGAGGCTATTAATTTAGAGCTCGTAATTATCATAGTTAAAGACGCAATAAGCGCGAACAAATGTTTTGATGTTCCTTTCGCCCGATTCAAACCAAACTAGCAGCCCTAAATTCATTCATTCATAGACTAGTAAATACCCCCATGTCACCCACAAATTTCGATTTGGCACTACAAACAATAAGGTATATAGCAGGAAAAAATGGATAATGCGAACAATATCTTAAAAAGAAAGTTGACCCAGCAAACAAGAAATCTTTTTTTCATTAAAATCTTTAGTGAATAATAAAATGGGTGACTCCAATAATTATCTTTTAGGGTCGGCAATTTACAGAATAAACTGCAACGATTACAGCAAACATTATATCGGACAAACGAGTAGGAATTTCCTTACCCGTTTCAAGGAACACCTAAGAGTGAACGCAACTACCCCCAACTGCTCAGCTTTGGCTGATCACCTCATAAATTCAGAACATCGGTATTCCACTGATAATATAAAAATTCTACACCGCGGCAATAAGGGCCACAAACTAAAAGTTCTCGAAGCAATTTACATTCGTGAATCCATTAGAAAAAAACCCAGACCAGGAACTAAATGACCAAATCGAACTCCTAGTGAACAGCCCACTCACCCGCGCAATAGAATAAAAAGAATTGTAACTTCAGTGGACGATACAGTACCTGAAGATTCCGAAAGGTGAAATGTACATTGTACGTGTTTAATAAAACGTTCTCATAAAACATTTTTCAAACTATTTGTTTGTGTTTGTGCAAAATAATATTAAAATCATGTTTTATCAAGCAGCGACAGTAACTCCATCAATTATCACCTTATGCGCAACACCCTGTAAAATTCTTAACTTTGAGTGGCTCTACAGGCCGCAAAGTAATCGCAATAATCGCGGACTTACACATTTACATTCAATAATTTATTGAAATTTGTAGTGTCACTTTCAGGTGGTACACCCTTTTAGTTTTCGTGTTTATTACACTTTAATATCATCTTATGAACAGCACCATGTAAAATTATTAATTGATCAGCCTACCAGGCCTCAAAGAAAATCGCAATAATCGTAAGAAAATCATAATAATACTTTCATCTTATGGGCATTCTCAGGTAACATTCTTATCTTTCAGATGTTTCTAAGGCCCCAAAGAAAATCGCAGTAATAGCGTCCTTGCATATTTGTATTCGGCTATTTTTTGCTACACTATTCTAGATTCCGTGTTAATTACATTTTTAAATTCGTAACTTTGATCGGCTTCATAAGCCGCAAATAATTCACTATAATCTTGTACATGCACATTCATCTATTATTCAACTGTTTTTCACACTTAGAGCTATTCTTTTCTAGTTTACGAATTAATTTAATATTTATACTCCATATACCGATACCGAGATACCAAGGTAAAAATAGTAATTTCCATTGGCTCCACTCAAATACTTTCAAAAATGCATCTACCTAAAACAAAGTTAACAAGTTTTTGTTCCTGGATTTTGTAGTTGTGGCTTCCAACCAAATTTAAAACGAACAATCTATATATTTTCTAGCAAAGAAAAACATTTGGCTTGTAATGAATGCTAAGTAAAATAATTCTACGCGAGTTAATCGTGCCTGCAGCGTTTACTTCCGGTGTTGTGCAAGAAAAGACGTGCGCCATGACTAATGGAACGATTTTAAAATATTCAAGCCGAAAACCCTACGAAACAACACAAACTATTCAGCGCGAATACAAATTGCGGGCGCGCGCTTACTTGCTGCTTGCTTTGCCTTCGAAAACTTTCAACATTCAATTTTAGTTTCATTACGAATTTACATGCAATTTGTTCGCGCACATTTTTGCACGGCGCGGATGGAAAAGCGCACATAAAATTGGCAGATAAAAGGAAATAATATGCTGGATGAGACGTGTTTTAACGGCGGTCGGAAGCAATTAAGTCGCCGTTAATGATTAATTTGCTTGCGTATGCGAGAAAGTGTGCACGGTGGCCCATAAATTACGGCATAAAATTTCGATTTGAAAACGCCGCCGGTCAAATTTTCTTGGTCGCACCACAGCCAAACGCGCGAGGAGTGTGGCGTAGAAATGCGCGTGTTGTGAATTGTGGCGAATTTCCATTTTTCGCGCGGTGCAGATTTAATTAAACGCAAAAAATAAATTTCTGCACGGGGGCGTTCGTCCTGGACGTTCTGGCTAGTGCACCCAAAGGATTTTTTAATTGTTATAATGAAAAAATAGAAGACGGGTATATTATTTATACGTAATAGAGTACGGTGCGCTTGGATTTTTCTGCATGAATCAGCTTAATTCGAAATTTTGTGTTGCTGGGTGTGAGGGTGTGTGTCCCAGTTTCAGCTTCCGTGTGGCATTGTTTATTTTCTTCTCTCCCACTAGGGAATATGTGGTGTACATTTTTGTAGTTAATGCATAGCAGAGGATTAAAATTCTCGAAATTAAACAATGTTCGCTTATATGTACTCTTGGTTCATTTGTTTTGCAGTCGAGTTCGTTTGAATTTGCAAATTTCCATTTCAGTTGTTTGCTATTCAAAGGGAAAATATGGCAAGATAAGTTGGTGAATTCAGATTTAAATATTTATTTATTAGAGTAACAAGAAAATTGACATCAACTCATGTTTAACAAGCACAGCAAAAAAGAAATAGGCATTTTTGCTCCATGTGATTTAAGCAAAAAGTGTTTGAGAAGATAACTAACTAGGACTAGTGATGGGCATGGAACGTGGTGCTAGACTAAAACGAAGCGGATAGTTTCAACCCTTCGTCGAGATAGTGCATCTCTTCGATTTGACGAAATTGACGGTCGTGGAAATCAATGTGGACATGAAGGTCGTGATGGTCATGGCGGTTATACTGTACTATTCAACATGCTTTTGATGATAGTGATGGTCATGGTGGTGGACTGGCACATGGACTGGAACCTTACACTGGTAAGGAACCTCCTTCTCAACTGAGTATTACTTTTCTACTGGTACCTTGACTGGGTAAAGCAATGGCTCCTCAATTTCATAAGACACTTTCTCCTCAATGGAACCTTAACTTCATAGGACACTGGAACCTTAAATGGGTAAGCCTGATCAACTGGAAACTTAACGGCATAAGGAACTGGCTTCTCTACTATACATGGGACGTGGTTTTCAAAGGCCACTGTGCAAGGTTTGGTCAAAGGGAACATATGGAAGAATAATTTTATATGTATTAAGATTTAAATATTTATTTATTAAAGTAACAAGAAAATGGTGAACAAATAATGTTTAACAAGCACAGCACACAAGAAATAGGCATTTTTTGTTCCAAGTGGTTTCAGTAAAAAGTGTTTTAGAAGATGATTTTTTACTACCTAGAATTAGTGATGGGCATGGAACGTGGTGCTAGAGTAGGAGGAGGCGGATGGTTTCCATCCTTCGTCGTGATGGTGCACCTCTTCGACATGATGATCATGATGGTCGTGGAGGTCAATGTGGGCATGATGGTCATGAAGGTCATGGTGGTCATGGTGTTCAACGTGTTCAACATGCTCATGATGGTCGTGATGGTCATGATGGTGGACTGGCACATGGACTGGAACCTTGACAGTATAAGGAACCTCCTTCTCAACAGGGTATGGAACCTCCTTTACAACTGGGAAAGGCTTGTCTACTGGCACCTTGACTGGATACGGCACTGGCTTCTCAACCTCATAAGGTACTTTCTTCTCAACGGTGTAGGGTTGTGGCACTGGGACCTTAACTTCATAGGGCACTGGCTTGGGAACCTCAACTGGGTAAGGCTTATCAACTGGAACCTTAACCTCATAAGGAACTGGCTTCTCCACTGGGTATGGAACGTGCTTCTCAACGGTCACGGTGTAAGGCTTGGGCACATGAACAGTGTATGGACGATCAACCGGAACCTTAACCTCATAAGGCACCTTCTTTTCAACGGTGTAGGGCTGTGGCACAGGGATCTCGACCTTCACTGGGTATGGAACCTTCTTCTCAACAGTGTAGGGTTGTGGCACTGGCACCTTAACCTCATATGGTACCTTCTTCTCAACAGTGTAAGGCTTGGGCACATGAACCTTGACTTCGTATGGACGTGGCACGTCAACCTTAACCTCATAGGGCACCTTCTTGATGACTTCGTATGGTTGTGGAACAAAGTACGGAACCTTGATGTACTCCTTTACTGGATATGGGACTTTCTTCTCAACAGTGTAGGGCTGTGGCACTGGGACCTTCACCTCATACGGCACCTTCTTCTCCACAGTGTAGGGAACATGCTTCTCGACCGTGTATGGCACCGGAACCTTCTTGGTAACCACTTGGGTCTTCACATGCTCATGCACATCGTGATGATGGTGGTCGTGGTGGTGATGATCATCACTAATTCCAGCCCAACCGTGGCTGCTGCCTCCAAAGTCACCGCTCCAACCGCCTCCGTATTCCGCATGATCCCCCAGAGCAAAGCTGCGCTTCACTGGTTTTAAGTTGCTCTCCAGCGACTCCTCTTTCTTGGAGTCTGCGGCTAGAGCCGAGCACAAGCAAACGGCGCTAATAAACAACTATAAAAAGACTTTATTATTACAAACACACCACAAAACCAAACCACTCATATGTTGGTATATCTTTGTACTTACAATCGCCTTCATGCTTGGAGGTTTGGAATCGCTCTGATTTCTGCCTCAGCTCGACGCGCTTATATACCTCAACTCCCATGCATACACTTTCTTTTGCTATTATTAAAACATTACTAAAAATCACTAGACGAAACGTATTATGAATGCTTCTTGAGCATGGCCGAAATATCATCCGTTTTAATTTCGTAGTTTCCGTTTGAATCCAACATGGGAGTGCAGAGCGACAAGCGCGAGGCAATTATAAATCGAAATTACGCAAAATTTCGGCTAATTGATCTTCGGTGAGCACAGGGACGCACAACCGGCACGAATATATAACGTGTAACAGAATATCAAACAATGCCATTGCGCTAATTACTCGCATAACTCACAATTAATGCTAAATAGATCGCATGCAATAAATGTATTAATTAATTGCAAATATACGTCGATTGAACCGAACGCAATAAATTCAGTGACAGTTACTCATAATAAACACATTCAATGAAATGATTAGCAAATTAAAATCATTATTGAATAGATATTTTTGATCATTTACCAAGTAAAGTAATAAATAACCTATTATAAATACTTAAATCGGTACATTTAAACTAACCCATAAAATTATGTGCATTCCACACGTAGATTAAATACAATTAAAGTTGGAATGTTTACTAAACGTCACCTAAACTTAAGCAACATTAACATTCAACGCATATATTAATTAAGAGGCTCTCGTCTTGCGTAATTTAGAAAATCGGATGTTTGTCCAATTCTAGGCAAAGATCACTTCGTACTCCAAATCCAAAAAGAGAGTGGACCGGAAACCGAAATTTATCACTAAAGGTAATTAGTCTTAATCGAAGCGAGTGTATCTATTGGCCGACATTTCAGCTCCTGTTGGCTATCGTGTGACTCGCAGCAACTTTTTCGAGAATAAAAAAGCGAGCAAAGCGCAGTTTGAGCACAGTTTGCGTCGAAAAAAAATTACCGAGAGGCGACAGCGAGACAAACGGCGAGCATATTTTGATAAATATTTATGACGGCGTTAATTATTCATAGGCGGTGCGTAATTGTTGTGTGAATTTCGCACCAACCAAATGACAAAGTTTCAGCGCTAACTTTTTGTTATGTTGCTGGTAAACTATGCCAATTTACAAATTTAAATAGATTTTAATTGTTGTTACATGTTTAGAAATATAATTGAACAAGTTATATTACTTTCCTTAACTAAAACAAACGTGAAATTAAGTTTTGTGGTCTTAAAGTTTAATTTGAAACTCAATAAAAATCAAATATGTCGAAAATCACGTCGTAAATTGGAAATAAGAAATTATAGCAATCGTTGCAAATTACTATGAACGAAGAAACAATTTTATTACTAATTTTCTAATTTGTTTCGGCGCACACACGAAAATAGTCTACGTACGCGTATGACAGGTGTGCAGGTAAATTTCTAAAATGAAAGTATAAGAGCCTGACTATTCTCGTCGATGGTACTCGGCGATAAAATTGAGAAGTTTGGCGTGCGCTTGTCGAGTTACCGAGTGGCAAAAGCACGAAATTGAAACGAATACATCGATAAGCAAACGAATATTGATTTATGATGGCGATCATATCGCGCGTTAAAACAATTAGTCTCCATCAACAACAATGCGTTCGTTAGCTGACACCCAGGCAGGGGTTCGACTGCGAATTTAAGAAGTAAAAGACGCGCGATAGGAAATTCTAATTAGTGGATGCATTGTCACGCCTAATTGGTATTCTGTAATTAATCAATTAACGGCAAGGCGTAATTGTTGCGCCGGCGAATTCCGACTTGAATAGGAGGGTTTTGGTATGTAATTGGTTTGTGTGGGGGCGTAATGGCATCGCAACTACATTCTAAGACCCAATTCCAATTCAATTCAAATTTCGTTGATATTAGACATATTATTACAATTGATATTTTAATTGTGTGATTTTGGAGTTTTCAAAGGGACGAAATCATTTGTATCTTTGTTTGAATGAAAGAAAATTCATTTAAAAAATAAAAATTACTCTAATAAAATTTGGGCAAACTTAATAGTTTTGGAGTTATTAATGTTTGAAGGTTTTAAATAACTTGCTTAAACTGATTAATTCTATTCACTTGTGACTATTGGAAGTTGGGAGATAGATACGGCTATTCATAGTCGTTTTTTTCTAGGACTGAAGTCCTGTTTCAATTACAGGCACACTTTTGGAGCCTTGTTAGTATTTATAGTCATTTCAGGGATGCACTTTGGCAGTCTAGGTTTCTCAACATACATAATAGAAACAGATTGGATATGAGATTTTGTATCTACAGTCGTTTCCCTGTAAGTTATCATCATCTGACTTTTTCGCAGACACATTCTTAGTCTTACTGGTTATGAACATTCATAATTATTCACTTCTCAATATACATGATAATTGTAATATCACATAATTATATGGTTTGAAAATTCTCAGGGAATAAATATGAATAAAAAACAGAATTCTTCAGTATCTACAGATTATCTCGAACCCTATTCATTAGAATAGCATTATACTGCGTAGATATACTTTTGGGACATTTTACTTCAAGAAAATGTAAATGAGAACGTTTGGCCGTGTCAAGGAATAATGATCACCAAATTGAATATCATTTTGTAAATATGGGTTATCTCAGAAACTATTCATGTAATATCTTCC
Source organism: Mimaenictus wilsoni (assembly GCA_027575185.1). Classification (NCBI taxonomy): domain Eukaryota; kingdom Metazoa; phylum Arthropoda; class Insecta; order Coleoptera; family Staphylinidae; genus Mimaenictus; species Mimaenictus wilsoni. The sequence continues at coordinate 5,946 of JAODAC010000674.1, read as the reverse complement.
AATTTTGTATGATAGAATTTAAAGGTACCTGTATATACACGATTGTTTTCTTATAACTTATAACCCAATGCCTAAATATTTTGTAGACACTATATTAGAATTTTAGTGCTTGTAAGATTTGGCATTGTTCCTGGTATTAATCTTCATAGCGTATATTTAGCTCCTCTAAATACATGAAAACAACATCTTCACATGGTTGTGAATATAGAAAGTTAAAGGGATTGACGATAAATAATAAAATTATAAGATTTACGAGTTCTCATGGAATGACTGGGAATACAAAACTGAGAGTCGAATTTCTTGAAAATGCATTGCAAAACTTCAAAATTTGCATGTAAATTTTTGAGATATTGTACTTCAAGAAAGTATCAGTATTTCATGACATGTCTGGGACAAACCTTGAGGGCCACTTTAAAATATTCCGTAGAAATATTAAAGATCAGTTGTGTGCCTTTATAGTCCCAAGACAATGAGGACTATGAATATCTATGAGAATCACTGAGTAAATATCGATATCTCAAAGACTGGAAATTACTGCTCATTTCGAAGAAACACCATTGAGGAAGGCTTTTTCAAGAGAAAACAAAAAAATAAGTTTTACATTCACAGACGTTTTCCTTAATCGTTCCCAGACTTGATTCTATCAGGGTTTTCCATTTCAGAAAATACAGAATATCTCGAATAATCTGTATTGGAATAACAACAAAGTTTGTACGACTAATTTTGAGTCATCATGGAAGAAAATAAGAAAAAAATATATCATATCTTAGAGTGCAAGTCGTCCCTGTATCTTTCCATTCCTTTAGAGAATGACAGGAATACCAGGCCTGGAATCCTTCACTAAATATCTTGAAATAAATATAATAATATAAGATATTGTGAAAAATATTTGTTAAAATAACTTAATATTTTAACGCTGAACGTTCACAACATTAAACTCATTGTAACTTTAAAGAAATGCTTGTTTATTGCAAAATTTCCCTTGAATAAAAATAATAGAATGTACATACAAAAATTGTAAAACAAAAGGTGTCTTTAAAAAATGTCACACAATGAAAGATAATAAGTCAGTGGTTTTTGCTTTCTGCATGCAAGAGCACAAATGCCATCGCTCGCTCTGACATAATTAAAAACATTACTTTAATTACGACGCTACAGTGGAAACTAATTACGAAATAACCGGGCGCAAAGTTTTAATGCGTAATCAGCGTGCATGGCTAAAGTGGCAGTTTAATGATATTTTCGCCGCGGTGCGGGCGAACTTTTAAGAAAACGCAGACACACGAGATGCATCACCAGCCTGCTGCGGCCCCCACCGCCACCAAGCCATCGCCGAGCACCTTCGGTGCCCTTCTGGAGTACCTCTTATGCATTACGCGGCGTGCGCTCATACGGCAATCGCCGCCTTAATTACGCCGCCGCTCGCGTAACGACGGCAATTTCATTACACTACGTAATAATGCATTGTAATGATTTAAATTTCGGCTGGCATTCAGCAATGCCAATTTACGCGCGTACGCGCATACGATGGCGACGCTGCCGCGACGTTGTACAATTTCGGCAATTTGTTGATGCGCACTCGAATAGCGCGCGAATTAAATCGAAATTAAAGCAAATTAAAGCGTGAAATTATGAACGCTTGTTAGCGCTGCTTTTACAACAATTTTCCTAGATTTTATATGATTTGTCAGCTGTCTGTTGTATTTTATGCTCCAATATTTTATGTAATTATTTCAGGTTATATGTTTATGTTGCAATTGGTGTATTGTATTAGTTTCAATAGAAATATGTCCCTCAGACGCGCGTCAGCGATCGCCATCTGCGACAGGGGATCGAATTCATAAATATGTGCTGTGGGTGCGATCGCAGTCTTAGAAAAATAAAAATACTCCAGTTTGTATACTTTATGACCTATTTAACGAAATATTATTGCAACCGTTGTTAAGAAAGTACAATTATTTGCACCTATTCTACCGGAGAAGAGTCAAGTCAAGATGTCATGAATGCCATTTTATCACGTTTATTTATTTAGAAATCTGAAATCTGAGTGCCTAATAAAATCGAGGAATAAATATACCTATGCATTCTTATGGCAATTGCATTCACCAAATTATAAAGATCATTCTTTGAAAAAATAATGTCATCGCCTGAAAGTATTTTTAATAAATTTGCTTTGTATATCTGATTCTAATGATATATAATCCGACAATATTTTTCAATTTTCATAGTAGAAGCGTCAACTGAATATGTCATTATGGGTTGTATTTTATCATATCTGAAGACTGAATGGGTAATAAAATCGCGATTCCTATGTATTCTTACGGCAGTTGCATCTAGTCTGCACTCAATGCACTAAGCGATTTACCGAGCGCCACCAGTACATTCAGGTACCAATTTTTGCATTCATATAACAAAATATTCCAGTCATTCAATTTCATGGAAACATTTTCAAATAAATCAATCAATTAAATTCTATTTTGAAAAAAAAAATACAAGCGACCTCGACAACTAATAGAATATTTCCTTTTGATGAAGTAAACGTTAATTGCATTCACCCTGTTTGTTTGTCAAAGTACAAAAACCGAAATCTTTGATATCTCAATTTTACGTTTGACTTCTTGTCAATCCGTTCCTCCCCGACATCCGTACCGCAGATTGCTAATCAATGCGATAGATAAGCGCACACTGCCGAACACGATCAAAAGAAGTTATATTGTATCACATCGCGTTTGTGGAGTGACGTATGCAAAAGCGACCACCCACGTCGTGGCATCGTCGGTCGTCCACTGAAAGCATGTTTCAATCTGCGCATCCCGATCGGAATCATTCCCGCCTCGCTTGATCTGATGTCGTTGCCGCCGTCCGCTGTCGCCACCGGCAGCCGTATAAAAATGTCAATATAATGCCAGCTCCGGCAGGATCGTGGCATAAAACATAAATTCCGCAGGAGATATTGAAGTGACAATCTATAGGGCCGGCGGGGGAAAAAGAGCGGGAAAATGCACGTTTATCAGGCCTGCTGGTTGCCGGCGGCAAAAATGCGGAGGCGGCGGCGATGGCGTACCGTCGTCGGCGTCGATGATTCGACAGGAAATTAAGTCGAACGCTCTTCGGCTTCGCGCTGCAGGCCTCCTGTACCATTTGCAGGAAATTTACGTATTACTACTGCATGTACGGCAAACATTTGACGACATGCACGCTGGGGCAATTTGGATGCAGTTGAAAGTCCGCTGCATGTCTATGGACTCGTTTCTGCTTTTTTCGTTGTATTCACTGCATGCGAACACAGTTCATGCCAGACGGTGATGTAGGACGTAAAAACGTAAAAAACATATTGTAATGTTGATTTTTTCGATGTGCGTTCTTTGAAATTGGTTTTTCCTTCAACTTTCAAGTGGTTATATGTAACATATCCTTTTCACTGTTCCTAACCTCTTCATAAAATCTAGAAAAAATATGCTGTAATAGGAATGATCTTTAAATATCGGTGCCGAATTTTAAATGATCTTGAAATTACGTCGCACCAAGATATTCAAAATATTTTCTTCACGTTCGTGTATATACGAACTAGACCGCGGGTTTAGTTGCAAAACCCGAAACAGAAAAAACGACAAAATATTGCTTTCTGAGAAGTTAGCCGCGCAAAACCTCGGTTTTCTTTATACAATTTTTATTGGGTTTTGAAATTCCGGGTTTCCAAAACACAAAGTCTTGATGCTACCTCCACAGTCAAGTCGCAACTTCGCGCATTCATTATTTGCTGATTTAAGCATTATACACTATGCGCTACACCATGAGCGTCAATTGTTTCTTATGCATTTTTATACGTTACATTTATATGACAAGGGACTACCATGTTGACAAGGGGCTACAAACCTAAGCAGAAAAGGCACTATGAAAAGGGTCGACTGAAAAAAACAGTTGGTACCAAGTCATCTCCAGTATTCTTCTCTTGTCCAATGTGCTGTGCCCAAGCCGAGATGTATAGAACCCTTTGGTGAGTTTTTATATAAATACCTATATCTTGCACTTAGAAATATTTTCTATTTCTCTGCCTGTCCTTTCTGCCCAGTCGTCACGAAAACTAAGCCAAGTGAGTTAAATTTTATTCAATTTCCTCGATCATGACAAACCCGAGTTTTGTATTGGAATACATTCAAATTCTATTAAGTTAATTTAAAGATAAAATGAAGCAGATAAAACAAACACGAAATTCCAAACTAAAAATGCCTCTGTAAACTTTTATTTTGTGAGCCGTAATTAACTGAATTGACCTGGCGACACGCGTTCATGATTATTACATCCTAATTGCAAGCGACAGATGTTTGAGGCCGCGTAAGTGGCTCCCGGTTAGTACGTGACCGCGTTCACCGAACGAGCTTCATTTCACTTCTACCTTTTACCATCATGTGATGTCGGACATTTGCATTCAGACCCAGCCGTACAGAAGGCAGTCGGTCCAAGCCCAGCCAGTGTCTGTCGTGTCTCTGTGCACTGCGTTGATTTCGTTCTCAAGCGGTGCCCAGATTTTCTGGCGGCGGTTGACGGCGCGTTAAAAATGTCCGCCAACTGATCACGGTGAATGATGACCGAGGATTATTTCCTCTCAGACGCTCTCACCAACGCGCGAGCTATGCTGGGTATAAAATATTATCTCTGTTTTCGACCGCGCGCAGCAGTCTGGAGACGCGCTCGTGTTTGCCTACATAAGTTACCAACTTTTCTTCCCTCCACTGTCGTGCATATACCAAGGGGAGACTGTAAGCATCGCACTAAGCTTCGACGAGTTTTCCACTTTAAATCACTTACAATTTCTTTGCGTCGGAGCAACGGTGTCGCTTTTGTTAGCATTGTTCCCGGTTTTACATAGACTATCTTGTAAGGTGATGAGTAACAGAGAAGTAGAGTGTAGGAAAAGACGTCAATGGTGTTTATTGGGTTGCCTATGTTGCACGATGCTTAGTTTAAAGTATTGATATAAACGTGTTTATTGTTTTCTGCCATCATTGTTTTGACAGTAATACGTGAAAGGTTGATGATTTTGTAAATTAGCTCTACTTAATTTTCTTTCAATGTAATGGATCCCATATTAGAGACTGGTACTATTGATAAGAATAATAATTCATTTTGCTCTACATTCACAGAGAATCAAACTCGGGACCTTGAGGTCAGTAATCATCAAACATAGCGCTGCGCTGAATTTAACACCTGCTACGTGATTGTACCAAGTTTAAAAGTATTTAATGGAGAGGACTGTAGGTTGTTGGTAAAACATGTTGATGCTTTGATGTGAAAACACAATTTTTGTCACTGTTTTACAAGTTTAATAGATAAATCGTACGAAGTACATTTCGCCGTTAGGCATCGTCGGGTACTAGCGAGCTAAAAGTTACAAAAGATGTATTTATACAGAATTTTACATTATAAAGTTTTATGATGTGAGGAGACGAATTAGTGGGGAGCTGACCAAAATATCGGTTTTGTGTTATAGTTATTATTGCACGGGTGTAGCTGACTTAGGTTAGGTGGTGGGTGAGAGAGGAGACGTTTGGATTTCCCGTGCTGTCAGTGTTGCAAATGTTTTTTAAACCGCGTTTCGAAGTTGCGGCCAGTTTGTCCAATGTATATTTTATTGCAGTTCGAACATTTTATCTGATAAACACCGGAGTTGTGGATGTAATCGTTTTTTGATTTTAATTTGGTGATAATTAGAGTTTTGAGTGTGTTGGGGTTGTAAATAGCAGTTTTTAGTTGAAATTTCTTGAGGTCGTTTGTAATGCTGTTAGTGATTTTGCCTAAATGGGGGATTTTTATGTATTGGGAGATATTGGGAGATATTGAGAGGTTCTCTCTTTACGGGAAAGAATAGGTTTTGGGTTAGTTTTGTGTTCTTTCTCTGCAAAATTTGATATATCCACTTGTCTCGGTAGCCATTACTATTCGCGA